>JALBCR010003188.1:0-121071 GCA_030710515.1 Abscondita cerata
GAGTAAAAAGGTCATTTTCTGAAAAAAAAACTGTTTGACAATGATCTAGTTGGAAATAATTTAGAAATTGCTCATAGACTAAACAAATGTTGATTTTGTAAACATTCCTCATGTTAATAATGTTTTTCATAGATGAGATTATAAGTCAGATGATGCGATTGTAAAGTCTTTTAGTTAGAAGGAAAACTCAAGTTTGTCTATTTTTTGGATTTAGATCTAGAAAGATATGTGTATGCTATGTAAGCGAACATGTTTATGAACATTGGTGTTTTAAATGTTATGGGTTTAAGCATAGATATGCTGAGTGTATAGTTGGTAACAAACATAAAAATTGTGCTGCGAATTCTCATGTAATTAAAGGTTGTAAGGCTAAATCGTTCAGATGCTCTGTCTGGGTCGAAGCTAATAAAAAATATAATATGGAGATTAACGTTGGCTACGGAAGGAGTAAGTAGATCAGTTGGTAGGGTATGTTATGCTGAAAATAATCAATAGCAATTAATTGAAAACCAGTTGGTGAGCAGAGGCAGTAATAAAAAGGTTTTGTTGACTACTATTGATGGTTTAATAAGTAAAATAGATCAAGTGAAGTTATTGATAGATCAGTGTAAACCTGCCATATTGATTGCTATGCAGATATACATTACGCTTTTATATGCAGTGGATAGATAGAATTTAGTAAATTCAATATCAAGCTCCAGACATACTGGTAATGTAGCGCTCAATGTTGATTCAGATATGTCGGGACTAAGGTATACCATAAATACTGTTACTAAAAGACAAACAGATGCTTGTCAATTCCAGCTGTCAGCTGCTTTTTTGCCGATTTGCCAAATGAATTGTAACTATAGGTACAAGCAGTAAATAATGGATCAGGTATAGTGGCTGGTGATATTAATAGAGAAAGGTTAAAGAGAGAGCATGATTGTTATACCAAGAAGCTGAAAGAAGTTGGCGGAGATGAGGCAGTTAGTTACGGCTTCTTCTCGTGTACCATTGAACACCAGCAGTATGATTGATTTGGTTAGGGTTGGTGGATTTAATGGTGAACTGTAAAAAAACAGCAAATCAGATTTACGTCCTATTAATACGTTGTCAATGGTTGAAAAAATATTGGAATCTATTGTACACAATATGTTTTTGAATCATGTTAAAATTAATAATATTAATAATGTATTTCAACTGGATTTAGAGAACAACAACCTAATTTATTCCGTTCTTCAGTTAGATATTAAAAAATAGAAGCAATATTTATAGGTGGAAGAAGCAACAGTTGCAGTGTTCATTAAGAGCTTTCAAAACAGTAGATAGACCCATTGACATTTTATGCTGAAATCGGCAAATATAGTTCGAAATTTTTCTGTCAGAGGTTAATTTTCATTTTTTTTTCAAATAAAACAAGACAATTTGTCAAAAAGTAAAGAAAACAAGCCAAAAAACAGTAGTAGTTTTTATCATCATTTTATATAATTTTAAAAAGTGTACCTATTCGTTTCTGTTTGAACGCCCTGGAGCGAAATCTTAAATTAATACGAGTGATCGCAGCGCATCCGAATTCTTGTAAAACTAATATAATCCAAACACAAAAACAATAAACGACAACTACAAATTTTAATAAGTTGAAGTTCAATATGTGGTGTCTATATATTTGAGTACTCAATATGTATTAATTTAATAAGACGTATTACACATCTCTATTTAACTTATTCGGTCACTTAAAACGAACTCATATCTTTGCTCGTTTTTTCACTGTTTTCTTTGTTAAAATTCCGGCAAGTTTTTCACGTCTTGAAATTTATCTAATTGTGACATTAAAAAGTACTTTAGAGCCGCTTGATTTTTGGTATTTACAAACTTACATCTAACTTTTTACATCAGTATTTGATAGTAAATAATTTGACGGATATAATTTAACGTCGCGCGTGGTAGTTCTATAGGTGAACCTTTAATGTCTATTTTTAGTACGATACTATCTTTGATTTACAAAATTCAGAAGGGCTTTTCCTCTTCTTAATTTTTAATTCCTTCAACAACCGATCCGAAACTGTTAACAACAAACAAAGGAAAATGCAGTATCGACAAAAGGCACAAAACTATGTGTGTCGGTTTTAACTTTATCATAACTAAACTGGAAAAATAAGCAGGTAGCGATAAACAAAAACTGCACTATAATAAAAACTTTTAACTTAAAAATCTGACATGGAAATTATGAATATTTCTGCAGCTGCAATGAGCTTAATTCAAATTTTTCAAAGAAAAGCAACTTACAAAAAGATTGCCAACTGACTTCTACGAGTTGCTTTATGAGAACGGAAACAAAATTAAATTGTTGACAACTTACAATTGATTTCCAAGATAAGCTATCATGAAAACAAAAGGATACAAAAATACGCACTTGAAACATTTGAAAAAAATATGTACAACAACGTCGAAAAAAATATGCTTAACTCACAAAGGTGGTAACATTAACTTATCCTTTGAACCATCGCATTGTTACTATGACAATTACTTTGTTGTTTTCAATCACCTATGTAACGTGCTTTATTAAAATATGTATTTTTGGTTTTACTTTGACTAACCTACCTAGTTAATGTTTCATATTATTATTATTGAAACATGACAAGTGTGGTATAGTTGAATTCGTTTATGGAAAAGTTGAGTTTACGTTATTGGAAATAAGCAGAAAACCAGAAGTCTTTTATAGTTGTAAGTTCCTACCTTTCAGGTTCAACGCTACAATATTTAATTGTAAGTGAAGGATAAAAGGGGCGTACAAAATTTATAAAACAATCGCGGGTTAGCTTTCTATTAAAATATGTACAATTTTTAAGAAATAATGTTTACACACGGAATTTATACATTGGATGTTTGTTTGAATCTATATGTTCGCAAGCCTCAAAGGAAAAGTGGCGTTGATTGAGATACAGCTGGCCGTTCGGCTGGTGACGGGTTCATTTGCACTCGGCAGTGTAGTTGCTACCGAATAAATCGGCCATACTATAGGGGTTCGGTGATACGGAGATGCTAGCGATAAATAGAACGGATTAATAACGGATCAAGTGCTACCGAATAAATCGGCTACACTGCATAGGGTTAGGTGGTAAGTATTTAATGGCTTTGCGGATTAATAACGGTGGTTTTTCTGGGTAGTTCTTAAGCGGTTAGTACTATTTTGCCACAACCCGTACCAAATTCAATTAGCAGTTGAAGTGGACTTTGAAAATGCGGTTAGTCAAAATACCTGGACATATGGTTAAACGAGACGAATTTAATCATCGTGTTCAACGTAGTATCTCTGTTATAGAAATTAGAAGACTGGGTACAGCAGATAGCGTAGTATAGGCTTAGAGTGTTTATTCGGATTGGTTTCGGAACCGGTATTAGAATCGGAATAAGAGGATCGGAATAATAGTGACAATATAGGACGCGCGCGCCAAGGGCGTTTGTATATCTATATATCGCTTCCCCTCGGCTGGTGCTGGCTCCCCCCCCACTCGACTACTTTCACGCGCCCGGCCGTTTTACGCGATGTTCAGAGCGAATTTTCTACAGTTCAAAACAATATTTTTGGAAAAAACGAGATGTGGTCTTCAAGTATTTTATCTATATTTTTAATTTTTCGTTTAATCGACTCAATCGGACCACCTCACGAGCATCGAGCTCTCCGCGAAAAAAGGGTGTGCAAAAATTCAAAACGCTCTAACTCCGAAAGTATTCATCTGACATGGCTCAGTTTTTGCACGAATAAAATATATGTTGATAGCTACCTAAAGCCGCAAGATTGGCGCTTCATCTTAAAAATTGACAAAGTTATGAATTTTTCAAAAATTGCATTTTTTTTTCGTTTTTTGCCAATATCTTCGAAACTATTTATCCGATTGGATCGCTTAATAGCTCATTTTATTCGTCTTTCAATTCTTTAAAAATCGTCTGTGGACAGTATTTCGATCGGATGAATACTTTCGATTTTATTCGCAAAAAACGAAAAAAAAGCTATTTTTTCAACTAAATTGTTTATAACAAAATAACTACCCAAAAACTCGACTAGGAAAATGTGCATTTTTCATCGGGTATGGTTCCCCAACAATGTAGTAAAGGTCGATTGCTGCGATTATTAGTGTCACGCAATACATTGTATTGGATCTCTATTGCTTGGCCTAATAAGTCAAAGAGTGTCTTCTCGGCATTGCGCTCGCACTTATAAAGGGGACGTTATCGCTAACTGAAGAGTGGGTAACGGTTGTACGGGGGTAATGCTAAATGGGGCGGTACGTACGACGCTTCTAATGACAATGAAATTTTATGCCGTGATTGTTATCTCGGCCGAAAATTTATATTAAACAATTGTCGGTTTCTTACATAGTAGATGTAAGCATCAATTTCGACAGTTTACATCTGCCAAATTTGACACTTACCATGTGAACAGTTTTCGAAACATTGGACTGTCAAAACGTCGTGGGATACTCTGCATATAGCGTTAAGATATTGTGATTTTACAATTCTCACCCTAAACGTCTATATGACTTAGTTGTATATAATTAATTGGGTTCTTTTTCTCTATTTTTCTAACATTGCTGATTGTTCTCAAACCTACCTAATGAATTAGCTAGTATCAAAGTTTTGGGATGACAGCCACCAATTTTTGACTAGAAGAAGAAAACTTACTGGAAATAGTACAATATACCACATGCTGTGAAAAGGCATTCTAAAAGGCAAAATGAAGAGTCCTAAAAGGACGAAACACCTGTCGAGAGATTCTAGGTGTTTGTTTGCTATTGTACAACCTTTTGCGAACTTACAGCAGGTGATTCGAGGATTGTTATTTTTTCCAACATATAGTTGGCTATACTAATTGAAGGATTGACTTATGTAACTGCTTACACATCTGTCGACAAAGTTGCTTTATTATTGCAAATGCATTTTCGTACGTGTTACGTGACACGGGTCGACACTTTAAATACGCTTTAAACGGTTATTATTATCAAATAAATTTGTTCTACCTAACAAAATATGTTGTTAATTGTTATAGTGTGCTCGAATTGTCTCAAAAAGTCGTTGAGTTAATTTTGACATAGTAAACTTTTTCATGCCACACATTGTAGTTTTTACTAATGATTCTAATTAAATGAATGTAATTTCTTCAGAGAAAATAAGGACTATACTATTGCTGACATTTTAACGAAACAATAAATAATTATATACTTTAACAAAAAAAGTTTCATGTACGAAAGAATTGAAAAACACGCAACTTTGAAAATGTCTTCTAAACAAATTGTCCAGTAATTTCTTTATTCCTTTTCATCGTTAACAATGGTGCACTTTGTAATATTAAAACATGCACGTAATACTATTTGAAAGTTCAATTTTCCAACTCGACCAAAACTTATAATTTCCCTAAATGCATATAAACGAGTTTATAGATAAAACTCGAAGTTTTTCCAATAATGCACAAAGAACTTTTCTTTTATTTGTTAGCATATTTTGACATAATATGCTTTAATCAATTTAATGCTCCATTAGTAACATTGCAATCGTATGTATACGTCGGTTTTAATTGAATTAGTATTAATTAACTAATGGAGCCTATGTATCCTATTGACTCCGACCTTTACTTCATACAGTTTACCTTTTCCCCTCTATATTACACTAATGATTCACTGTAAAATTACACTCCGCAGTTACATGTGCGCCTATTTAAGATTCAGTATTAGTTTGTCTTATTATTATTATAATACCCTTTCATGGTGAACGGGGTTGCTTTGCAATACTATTTTGAAATTTTATTGAATCGCAAAATGTATGCTTTAGATTGACACATAAGAACATTAATTACCGTTTTTAACTTTCAACCCAATTAGAGTACCGTGAAGCTTTTGACTTTGATGTAAGCTTTAAGTATCGGGTTGTTAAATTGTGTCAAGCATTTAATACCGGATTTATTAAAATATTTTGTTGTAAATAAGCTTACGAATAAATCCTTCAATCGAAGTTGATTGAAACACAAAAGACAAAGTAAGTTCGCGAAAAGTTTTCTTGCTGGAGATGATTTTATATGGGTAGTTTGAACGAAATATTTCATATCATATTTTAGTATGTTTTTGGTTTATTGTGCTCTAGTTATTACAATATTTACTGAATATATTTTTTGCAAGAAGTTACAAAATGAATAATGTAAAGTTTTGTATGAAAACAATTATCGAGCTTTACTGGAAGCATCTCATGGTGAATGGGACAAGTAATTTGGTTTGTAATATAAGAAACCCTATGTTAAGGGGCCTTTTGTGGTCACATTTGGTTATTGAAATACTTAATCTTTAAGTAAGGAAATGCTCTAAATAATGATACGAGGGTAACAGGAGTTTATTACTTTCTCGATAGTTAATTGATTACTAGACGAGTTGGGCTTAGGAATATATGTACGGGGTGGTGCTTTTGAAAACGGGTTATAGGGATTTAGCATTGTGAACTGTTTTTTTTCGAATTCCTGCGCGCCCTTTCAAGTGAGAAAAACTTACTTTTATTTTTATTGACAAATTTTTGAAAACAACATGAAATTCAGCTACAGACTAATTTTAGCTTCATTTTGATACCAAAATCATTAACCTATGACCCGTTTTCAAAAGCACCACCCTGTATAGTAAAACTTCAGGGTTCGTTTTCTAAATGCAATGCAATGAGGAAAGTGGCACTGCTAATCAATGTAAATATCTTCTCGTGTTTTGTAAAACAGATCAAAGCTTTTTTGAGCTTCCAGTTTATGATTTTTCTATACGAAATTAAACGCCACCTCGTTGTCGACATTATGTTTTTTATTTTCTCCCATATCTAGAGAGAAATTATTATGTAAACGTACTTTGTTAAAAAAAAATGCATGTACGTGTGTATATACTTTCGCCTTGATTCAAAACCGATTGAAACAATTTTTTTCAAAATTAGTTATTTAGACAATAAATCACGCTATAAATGTCATGAACTTCTTGGCGAATTTCGACCTTTGAATTCAATTCAATCAATTTTGATTACTTGAAATCAGCTCTAAGAATGTAAATGTAAATGAATTATGTCAACAATAAGGTGCTATCATTTTTCTCGGATAATTGTGGAAAATTATTACCCACTATTTTATTATTGAGTTGTAACACGTACGTATATGATTCAAGTTACATGCGTTGGCAAAATGCTTATTTAGAACGAGCTCGTCGTTTCGCATTTTGCAAGGGTGTTTCCGCGACCTAGGCACAAAACTTAAAATACAAATTACAAATTTAATAAACTTACGCTATTTGAAGCGTTACTTAAATTTATGTTGTAATATGTCTACACAGCCACTTTCTTAATTACCCTTTAACGTTTTTTATGTTTTACAGATGCTATATTATTGAGGCTTTGTGGAATAGCAAGCAAGTATTATCTATTGGGTAAGTGTTTTTTATTCCTTTTTTTTTGTGTCTACGGATTTTTTAAAAATATTTTCTTGGGTTTATATGTTACCTAAGTGAAATGTTTGTCTAACGACATTTGGTGTAATCAGGGACACGAATCAATACTAACAAACAGATAACTGTAAAGACGGATGAATGTTATCAATGCAAATCGTTATCAAAACGATAACTTAGAATGCAATAAACACCCGAGTCTATAAAGCCAAGTATTTCTGTACAGTAGCATACACGCACGAAAGAACACCTGATGCGCATTTCGCTCTTATTATGAGCTCTTCAGTGGTGTATACTTAAGTGCAGTATACAACTGTACAAGAAGGTGGTTGGTCTTTTAACCTCTCATGGAGCAATGCAATGCTTAGTTTATATTTTACATTTTTATCTACGATACGATACCCTTGTTTCCTAATGCAAATGTATTAATATGCCCAACCGAAACATTTAAACTTAGAAATTAGATAAATATTTTTAAGGTTTAAAAATACACATCTGAATCTACGTACAGTTGAATGGCTAAAGTGGAGAGGTTTACTAGACAATTAGACTCCCACTGGTTTGCCTTTGCCTTGCCACAGAGTGTGGAAAAATTTGATGTGTACACCGAGAATCGAACCTTGGTGTTTGCTTAGCAACCAATACATTTAACCGGTGAAGTATGATTGCATTTCAGATTTATTAACAATGGCTTATTGAACTTGTGCGGTTAATTAAGATATTGCCCTTAACGATATTCATTACGAACAAGAATGAAATAAATTTTGCTCGAAAACCAAACAACGGGAATAAGTTAATCTTGACATTCAGAACAAATAAAAATATTTGGTAAGTCATTGTAGAATAAGTCAGTTATTAGGCGGTTGGTTATAATTAATCAGGACGGTCAAAGTTAAGAATGATTTTAAGAGAGGAACTCAGATCTTTTCGGCCAGAGAACTCGTGTTTTATTGAGAAAGTTATCATATTAGTGCCCTTAGATATCTGCGACGGAAGATTGGAAATATAACTTTAACAAAACGTAATCCAGACCTGCGATATAAATATATACTTGCGATTCTTTACAACTGGATCGAACTTTATGATTCTGAATACACTAAAGTTTTGTGCTGAAAATTCTTTTACTGTGTCTCATTCAATGTTCGCAAAGTTTTGTCCATCGAACTGCGTCACACCAAAAGTAACAGACAGAGACACTTGCGCTTGTTTCACTCACAAAATTTTTTTCTTGCTGATCGATGCCCTTTACAGAATGAAAGTAATGGAAGAAAACACAGTCGAAAGAGTGATACGTAAGGTCGTATGTGAACATAGAACCGAGAAATGCCTCTCCAGAAATTGCGAAAAGTGTAAAAATAAATCAGTTTTTTTTCCACTTTGGCATAAATGGACCTCACGAAGAAATGTTTTACAAGAAATGAAAAACATGTCAAGAACATCGGACGAATGAAAACGAAAAAACCAATCATTGTATCGATAACCAAAAGGAAAAAATTCCATGTACCTTGAAAGAAGCGACCGAATCTCCCACCACAAGTTTTGAGAATCTCGTGGCTCATGAGTTCAGGATCGCGCATCAAACAACATTTTTTTGAAATTTAACAGACAATTTATCGAATGATGGGATTGCTCTTCTCGTTGACTTCAGCAAAAATTATTTTTGTAAATATGGTACTGAAGTTCAGTCCGTTCATTGTGGACCTAGCAGAACTGCACTCTTCACACAGGGATGTTTTATACTTCAGATTATTCACAAGGATTTGCAACTCTATCTCAATCACTCAGACACGATCCGACAGCTATTTTGGCCCATGTCACGAAAATTTTGGATTATTATTTGCCTCGATTTCTCAAAGTGAAAACAATTTATTTCATGAGCGAGGGATCAACCACTCAGTGTGTAAATCGCAAAATGTTTTATCTCATCACCCAATATCTGCCTCAACGCTATACATTTTTCAACAGTTTGACTTACAATTTTAGTGAGGCAGGATATGGAAAAGGCCCTGCTGATGGCATTGGAAAAAGCTTGAAAAAATGGCAGATAATCAAATCAAATATGGTTAAGATATTTCAGATTTTGGCACTCACATTTCAAGTCTCGAATATCATGTGAAAAAAATACATCTCGACGTTGTAACAAATCAGGAAATAGAAAATTTTGATGTTGTTTTGATGTTGACACAATAAAAGTTCACCAGTATACTTGGTCAAGAAAGGATTCATCCAACGTCAACTTCAATTACTTGAGCCGCTCTGACTGTTGCCCTGGTGAAATCTGCAGTCATTTCTCGATAGGCCAAGTACGTTTTGATGATCGCTCGGAAAAAGCCTCAAAAGGAGAGGAGAAGAGTAGAAACACATTGGCTATGACTTGCAAGGAAAAACAGGCGAAATACCAAATAATGAAACAAGTTATTACTGAAAATACGTTCCAAAGCTATCCGAAAATCAGGGGTTGAGAAGAAGTTTACGGTATTATAAACAAATTCGTAAATTATTCATTAATTTTTATAATTTTCTGACTGATAAAAAAAATTGTTACAGACACCAAAGGCGTTGACTATGGAGTGATATGCTTCTCCCGTGTTATGAGTTTTGTTTTTTGTTTTTTGTTTGAAAATGTTCGTTTTTTATGGCCTATTTTAATAAATACGAGTTGGAAATTATAGATATTGTGAGAAATATGTCCTGAAGAATTATTTTCGCAACAATAGTATTGAAGTGGTACTCATTGCAGCGACCTTCAATGGACATCGTATAATTCATGTTTGGTAAAAGTTGTAGTAGAATCATTTCATGGTTGGGTTTTGTAAGATATGATGTGCATAAAAAAACTTTTCGTAATTTTTGAAGTAATTTATAAATTAAAATTTTTGAAACTAATATGACAGTTACAACAGAATCACCCATATACAAAATTGCAAGCTCTCTTTAAACGGGCTTCACAAGATTATACGGCAAAAAAATCTAAAATACTAGAAGAGGATGAGATAAATAAATTTATTTGTGAGGCTGGAAATGTGAAATACCTTGCCATGAAAGTGCGTGACCTTAATAATTGCGTACAGTGGAGCCTGTAGACGGCAGGAACTTGCCAACATGACACTGGATGATATTGAGTTCAAATTTAGTTACGTTTTTAGTGCTTAAAAATTATAAGATATGTTTCTTTGCAGATGAAAATTGGATTGCACTAGTAAAAGAATATTTTAAATTAAGACCACAAAAAGTTACACACCGTCGGCTTTTCCTTACTTACAGGAATGGCAAATGTATAAATATCCTCATTGGGAAAAATAAGATGGGAACATTTGTAAAGAAATTGCCAGTTTTCTTCGATTGCCACACCCGGAGCTGTACACTGGGCACTGTTTTACACGGTTCAGCACAACCAATTTAGCAAATTATAAAATAGAAAGAAAGAGCAAATCCTTGGGGCGACTATTAAGCGACACGGAGGTGTAAGTCGAGTCCCTTAACAGGAAGTTACGTAGAAACATGTTTAATGTGTCACAAATGCTTCGCCCCCATACTGAAGTTCACTCACCTGCTCCTGCCCCAGAGCACCAGACCTACCATAAACATTCAAGCGCGAGACACAACAAATGTGACAGTAAGTATAAATAATTGCCAATGTAATAGAAATAATTAGGATTTATATTTTTTTCTTATAATATTAATAATTATAATCGTTCCTTCGTGTTAATCGTGTTCGTTCACTATCAGCTCACTTTGCGATCAGCTGTTTTCGACCTGCAACACTCATTACACTTGAGTCGTTGAGGTTATTTTGTCGATCGAACTCTTAAAAATGAAATTCCCTAAATCCATTAAAGTACAGTGTGCTATTATGAATAAGCCATAATTCACGCCTACCGCAAAACGTTAATTGGCGTATTATTAAAGTAAACTAGAAAAAAAATTTAAAGCAAATGATGGTTTATTAAAAATGTCGAAATAGAGAAATGAACATTGTTAGCAGAAACATTCATTGTTTAAAATCTAAATAGAAAATTTAGTTCTCGTTTATTTTGTCTAGATTGCTTATGAATATAGTAATTTGCGCTCGTTGTTTAATTATGAATAGCGCTGCCTCTACTGTATTCATATATAAATTTTTTGACTAAGTACGTAATAAATAATTCAATTTAGAAACTACCCGTGTATTCTGTAATAATAAATTGAACACATTTCAGCTCCCTAATATTTTTAAACGGCAAACTCTACAAGCACTTGCAAATATTAATGGTGTTTGTCTTACATGTGTAATTTGGCAACGTTTGCTACTATAACTTTCAAATGACAAAACTCATTTTGTTCCAACAAATATTTGTATTTTTGCTTTTGTACTCTAGTTTTCTACAGACATGGAGACTTTAATATTGTTCATTGAATATTTTATGCGATTTGTTTTCACAAGTATATTATCTAAGAACCGCAATGCCCTATTACATTATAGGTAGGTACGTACATTAACTTTAAACTTAAAAATTTTAATTTTTTATTTTTTTCAGAACGAGAAAATTATAATCAAACGCTAGATATTTTTTACAGAACTAAGAAATATATATTTAACTATAAAAAATGAAAGCTCTGCGAAATATGTTCACAAGCGATAGCGAGTGATCAATTCCTCGAACGAAAGAAACGGTTTGAGGTTAATATAAGTAAAAATGACATAAGTTAAGTTGTTGCAGATTTGATTGTTACTTTCAGTACTAGAAATGAAAGTAGAACTTTCACAACCACTGTAAAAACCTACGTTCTATACGAAGTAGAAAATATGTAGTATATGAGAATAAAATATTAATCATGAATTATAAATTAATAAAACTTTCAAATATGTCGAGATATTTTAGAGTTTGAGGTTGTATTAAAAATGTTTTCCTAAACTCGAATTTAAAACGTATATGCTCAGACTAAATATAAGTACCTAGACGAGTAATGCTATAGTTGCTTTATACCGAAAAATGAAGCCGGAATGCTAGAAAGAGAGCACTGAAGGACGACACTAAAATATCAGGTGACGAGTGGAAATGGAAGATATACAATATGTCTCATGTATTTTATAGGTTAATAGTGACAGTTGACATGTACGAGGATGTATTGATATCTAGTTAGCCTAGACCAGTTCCTTGCATAAACAAAATACTGCGTTACCATAGTAACGAACAATAACTTATTAGAAGTGTCAGTGTAAAGTTTGACGTCAAAAAAGTAAACCAGAGTCACGCAATAAATTAAATGAAAAAGATGTCCACCAAAATTGTGAAAATCGAAAAATTGGAGTATCGAGCCCTCATCAAGTACCTGTATTTAAAAGGGTTAAAAGGCAGATTTACGAAGATATGGTTAATACCCTTGGTGATCAATGTCTTTCGTATGCGACCGTCAAAAATTGGAATGCAAGCTTCAAAAAGGTAAATTTTCCATTGAAGATGATGACCAATGGGAAGGCCAGTTTCTGTGTCAGTCCCCGAAAATATCGATGCAGTTCATGACATGATTTTATCAGACCGTCGAATTGGGCTAAAACGGATATCTGAAGTACTGAATATTTCATACGAACGCGTTCATCATATGGTTCACGTCAATTTGGACATGAGAAAAATTGCTGCAAAATGGATCCCCAAATGTTTGAATGTTGACCAAAAGCGTGCAAGGGTAGAAGCATCGCGTTCGATCTGTGCTCGATTTGAAAACGATGTAGACTTCTTAAACCGAATTGTTACTATGGATGAGACTTGGGTACATTTCTACGATCCAGAAACAAAGCAACAATCGATGGAATGGCGACACTCTGGTTCTCCAAGACCTAAGAAGTTTCGTGTCCAAAAATCTGCTGGAAAAGTTCTTGCTTCAGTTTTTGGGATTGCCATGGAGTAATCATGATTGATTTTTGGATAAGGGTAGAACAATAACTGGAGATTACTATTCGACATTACTGACCACTCTAGAGGAAAATATGAAAGAGAAAAGACGCGGAAAGCTATCCAAAGGTGTTTTGTTTTTGCACGACAACGCCCCTGCACACAAATCTCATGTTTTAGGGTTTGAATTACTAGAACACCCCCTTATTCACCCGATTTGGCTCCGTCCGACTATCACCTCTTTCCTCAATTGAAAAAAAGTTTAAAAGGTCGTACATTTTCTTCCAACAAGGAGGTAATAGAAGCTGTGGAGGTCTGGTTTGCAGAGCAAGAAGAAACATTTTTTTGAAAGGTCTAGAGACGTTGCAGGTTCGCTGTAATAAATGTATCCAATTAAGAGGAGAATATGTTGAGTAATAAAATATTTTAACATTGAAATTTTGTTTGGTTCTATAGTAGGCTAAGAATTTTTCAATATATCCTTGTATTTTAGGTTATCAGTGACAGGTGAAGTAGTTTTTATTTTTCCACGCGTCACGTGACAGTGATAGGCTCCGCTCTTGCACCTTTCTTTCTATCATGGCGACTTAAAACAAAGGTAAACGTTACTTATCCAAATGTACTTATATTTAGTCTGGGCGTATAAATGTATTTTTTATGACATTTATGTTTCAAATTGGCATTTAAGACAAATTTGTCAAATTTAACTTGATTAACTTACTGAAGTGATATAGCGTCTCATTATGTTACGCATTATCGTTTTGCACCTTTGTTTATTTTTTTCTCTAATTATTAATTAATTCTTTAACTTTTTATTTAGTCACATACGTCGTGATCTACTATTATAACATATATTTTTTTAATTGTTTGCTACATTGTTCCACTATTACTACTACTACGTGTTAGTGTTTATCTACTTCTACATTGTTATTTGTCTATTTTCATGCATGTTACTACTAAAAACTACAAGATTACTGCGATTACAATCATTTACTTAAATCTTGTTGCGCCATGAAAAATTCTAAAATAAACAAAACGACGCAACAAGTGCCAAGGTAACTCGCAAAAATATAAAAAAAAAATGGTATTACCGCTCGCTTTCACTAGTGAACGCAAAGTATACCGAAATTTGCTTACAAACTGTTTACAAAATTCACGAAGATCATGATCGAAATGAGACTGTGGGTTTTGTTTAAAACAAAATAACTAATTTAGTATTAAACTAGAAATTCACAAACCCCATCTCAGTTTGCTCATTTTGAATAATACAATGTTACCAAACAAGAACAAAACGAAAAAAATGTGCAAGGACCTTTCCTAACTTAATTTTTGGTTATTAGTAACCGCACACAAAAAGCACTCAAAACATGATAGTTTTCCGGGATAAACAATTAGTTTACTTAAAGTTGGTTTTCTTCTGATGAGCCAAATAATCCGTTTTGGGGTATACACCAAAACTTTGCAAGATTTATGTCGTTGTTTTACTAAATTTATTTAAACAGGAACATTTTGTTATTTCGTCGAATTTATCGGAAAAAATGTTCATTTACGATACTGCATTTCAATATTTAGTTCGCAGGATGTTAATTATTCGGCTAGCGTTGTTTCGACCATTAACTTGAACGGAAAATCACTTAATTTCGTGAACTATTGTTCCTTATTTTGATTAACGACGTATTTTTAACTCACGCATACCAATCACTTCTCAATAGTTACGCGAACAACGTTTTGCGTACTTCACTAACTGGCGATTGTATAATTTCAACAACATTAATCCGCTAAGTTACGTTTATGAATTTACTACATGTTATTAATCTAGAGTCCGAATATCGACTGATTTAAAAATACTAAAATACAAACTGGGGACGTGCATCCCTCTTCCTTTTAATTTCTACATACACAAAGAAGAAGAAAAAAATACGTTTCAGTTTCTTACAAAGATAATCAATCTGCACATTCACAATTTTAACCGTGGCTTGTAATCAGTATGCTGTTCATTTTAGTCAAAACGAGTATCCAGTTTACTTTATAAAAGCGATAACATTCAAGCACTTTTCTTGAAACAAACAAAGACTTTATTTAGCAAAACCAAACGGTGATATGAGTAGAGTAATTCTAAGAAAACCCCCGATAGTGATTACCAAAATAAGCATTTCTTGATAGTTTTCTCGTTCAAACATTGAAGATAAGGCATTCACAACACCGCAACTGATTAAAAAAAATCAAATGACAAAGGAATAAATACTCCAGCAAACTTGGTTCGAAAACAAATGTGCAACGAAACACGAATGAAATCTAATTAAAAATACAGTACAACCCACTTAAAACGAACACTTCTATCAGACCAAAATCATTTACGCGTAAAAAAATCAATTTTCAGCAAACAAAGGCGACAATCTAAAAACTGCACCGTTACATGCATTCTTACTCTTTTTATGTTGATTAATATTATTTTCATTTGTTCTGCATCGTGTGTTGTTTTTTATTTTATCTTCTTGATATTTTTTTGCGATGTTTTGATACTAAGTTTGTGATTTCGTTAATTGTTTGGAATTTGTTTTTTATTTCGAATTAAGTCTTTTATATTTCTGTTGTTTATTGTTGTTTTCAGTTCTTTGGTAAAATATTCGCTTTCTGCAAAGTATTATACTATGTGTGACTACCTCCGACTGTGTAAGTCATTCTTTTTCTGTACGTCGGGAATAGTTCATGGTTTTTTAGGAATTGGATAATTCCTTCCGTAGGTTGCGTACATGTTAATTTTAGTAATTCTTTGATGTTTGGCAGAAATTCGTCTTCCTTTGTCGCTTTCATCCCATCTTATTTGAAATGTTGATATTGCCCATTCTTTTATTTGTATAGGTAATTGTTGTTGTTTATCATTCTATAATTTTTTTACTTTTTCTCTAGTTTCATGTTTCGCCCAGTATATTGCTGCTTTTTCTTGTATTTGAAGATCTAGAAGTGATACTCCTAATATCTTATTCTATATGCTCCTATTAGAGTCGTGTTAAAATACTTCAATGTGTGCTGCATATTTGTTACGCAATTTAGCGATATTTAGTTTGAAAGAAACTAAAGCTGAAAACCTCTAATGGAGATATAATTGCGAATATGTAGTGCCTTTAGCCTTTAAAAGGTATTTTATTTTGACTTCAAAGATCCGATAGATGGCGGACGCGTCGTTCTAGTGAATGTGTGTTTAGCAGCAGTTAACGCGGGAGTCGACTACTTTTCCGTAACGCATGCGCTCTAGCTAATGATAACACGACATTTTTTGTCTGTTAAGGTCAATTCTCATTAAAACATCACTTACCAGCCCAACGCAGCGCCGCGCGTTACAGAAAACTGCCGCTCAGAATTGTTAGCGGGTTATTTAATGCAACCGTTGTCACTAAAACATCGTAGCGTAGCGATTATTGTCACTTCAGTAGGCCGTTTTGGTGGTTGTCAGACTGATGCACTGCTGAAATTTGATATTTTGTTTGGTCGATTGATGACATAGGATGTCACTTAACTAGTAAAATTTGTCTTGAGTCATCCTCTAATATTTATAGAATTTTCTATCATCGTTTTGAAGACGCCTGAAATTACCTTCACTCATTCTTGCACGAAATATGTCATGCATTATTTTTTTTTCTTGTTTTCGAGATCATGGCATAACTGTCTGTTTTATACATTGCACGGGAAACACAATTAAATGCGTACGAGTGAGAATACCCTTGCAAATGTCTGCTACTTGCGGCAGTTTGCTGTGACGCGCGGCACTACCTTTACGCGGTCTGAAGTTTGCGGGATCAGCTAGTCTACTTAAAATAAAAACAAGCGTTTTTCGCAGAACTTCACAGCGTTGCGATACTAACAAACGTGTAAAATAGTATTGAAAGTGTGATTTAGAAGAAAATAGTTCAAATAAACATTATAGACAATAACATTTTCGACATAATTTTTTTTGTAGGATTGATATTTTTGGAGATATTTTTACTGTCACGTGATTGTCATTACTTATGGAATGTAACCCATGTAACGCTGTGTAGTTCTGCGAAAAACGTTATTGTAACATTCTAATTTTAACCATTAACTAAATAGTAAATGATCAAATTGACTCAAACGTTTTTAATACTGATTCACATACATATACTTACGGCGCAGTGATTTATTATTATTATTATTAGGAATGGGGTAAGTGTCATGGAAAGAACCTCCTACACTGCGACCAGATTAGATCTATTGTGCACATTCTAGTTGGACTTAGGAAAGATCTATGTTTTTGATAAATTTGATCAAATCCTTAGTCGGGAGTTTTAGTAGATCTTCGAAAATGAAGATGAGATCTAAGTATTTGTATCTCTTTAGGCACAGGGCCGGGTATTTCATAATGATATGGTCCATGCGCTCCACCTATTTACCACAGTACCTGCATGTATCATCATCTACCAGTTCCATCTTTTCAGGTGATACCTGCAATGGATGTGCCCTGTTATATAGTATAGTTAAGACCTGATGGCATTCTTTCCAAGTCGTTTATTGACCGTATTTTTGTTGGTACTTCCTTTATGCCGTCATGTAAGTTACTTCTCTATTCTTTCCAATTGGTCTTACTAGGAATCCTGTATATTTGGTTTGTCATGCAAACGCCCTCCAATTTGAACAGTGATCGGAAAGAGACACTTTGTTACGGTTTATTTGTAAACAAACTCAAAAATATAGCAGTGCTAGAAGACCTTGCCGGCAGCTCCTCTTAGTCGGAAGTGGTCGTGGGCTTATTTAAAAATCGTTAGAATGAAGGCTTCCACACTGCACGAAGCATTTATAAGGCGCCATCTAAGATTGCGTATAAGAGATATTGCAATTGATAGAACCCGTGATAGCAAATATTTTATTACAACAAAGGAAAGTAAAAAGGTACTTACACATGAACAGTAACCTATCCCCTAATTTGTGCGGGATGATGTTCCTTTAAGTTATACTACACAGCACATGTCTTGCTGTTTGAATTTTTAGACGATGTTTCACGTCCACCTTTTAGGAGTCAGCAAATGGAAATGAATGTGTATTTCTTTCCGGCAAATCAAGAGTAATTTTTGGGGAACTGGCAATCTTAAATAAATAGAATCCCAGAAAATGTTACAACACAAAAATTCGTCTTCAACGCATGTGTGTAAACACGGCTGTCTATACTGTAGGGACAAATTGGTCAACAAATCAATTTTAATGCCGAAGTTTTGTTTATATGCGAAATAATACCGTCACAACCTCCCCAGACACTTCCCAGTTGCCTATTTGGTTTTAAACCCCCTAGGCACTAAAGTTAAATCAAGAACCTCCGGTCTCATAGAGTTTATAAAAGTTGGGCGATTGCCCTTGTTAGCAACCATCATGTTAGTAGTAAGTAAGTACTCATAAGTGACTCACCTCTAACATTTGTGTCGATGCTGATGTCGGTGCCAAGCGGTGTTGTGGGCATTGGCTTCTACCCCAAGAATTCGATGTTTCCTGTTGGCTTCACAGTAACTGATGAGACGTTTTACTGTATTCGCGTGGTGGAGGTGCCCCTGCATGCACTATATGGTTAAATTGTGGTTGAGGTCGGTAGTGTCCCACCTCCCTCCGCTACCTCCATGGCAGTTGTGTCTTGAGGATCAGATGCTTCTTTCTCTATTGGTGGTTTGTGAGGTTTCCTAATTTAAAGCCGTAGAACAGTTTGTACCCTAGGGATTCCACTGTTTGACCTGATTGTTGGTCGATAGAGAGAATTAGGAGTGCAAAAGTACCCCTCGCCTCCTTCTTTATCATCCTCCATGTAGAGGTGTTGATTCCATCGTTCTGACTTTGGATTTGATAAAATCCTCTCCGCCAACAGCTCCGAGGACTTTGGAAAGTATCCTAGTAGGGTATATCAACTCAGAACTCTCCCAAGGGTGTAGATCCACTGCCACCGCCTTGAGCCATTCAACTGTGGCATTATCTTGGCATAACATTATGAGGTAGCCTGCTTTGTAGTCAGTGTTGAGGAACTTAGGTTTGATGATCTCATTGCACCTCTACTCCACAATGTTCATAATGGCCGAGCAAGTCTGATATCTCTGGTCGGTGGTAAGGCGTTTAGATGGAAATCTCCTGGACATTACCGCCATTTTTATACCTTCTAAGGCACCTTTATATGAGACGTCTTTCTGTCTCCTTGCTTTTGGTTTTTTCGCCTTTACAAGTTCTCTCGTTTGTTTTGGCTTTTTTTACGACCCTCGGACTTTCGTCCTAGGATCTTTGCCTTTTTTGTACTTGGCTCACCTGAGCTTGAGAACTGCCACCCGCCTTAGGAACGATAAATTCTTCCTTCTTCAGTGCGGTTAATCTCCTAGCCTCGGTTTTGGAATATCCTGCTTTTACAGGTACTTATATCTTTTGAAGGCTGCACCACACATCCTTGTTTTTGTTTGGTCCACTCTACGGCGGTCGATCTCCTTGACCAGTCTCTCAACCACGGCTCTAATACCTTAGGTTTAGGTTTTGGTTTGAGGAGTTATCCACCGTCATTTTGTTTGTGTTTGTATTAATTTCAGGATCCATTTTGTTTCCACGAGTAAGTGGGGATTTAAATAGTCCATCGGGCAGAGCCTCTTACCGGATAAAGTTATATACTCTGGAGGGCACCTGGTATCCAGAGATATGCTGTTCCACCTTGGATTAAAGTTTGTATTGAGGTTGACTCCTCTTAGTCCAGGCGATTAAGCCAAGACTCCTGCACATCCAACCCGCAAAACATGACCACGTCGCTAGATGTGCATGGTATAACGGATGTGCTGTGCACAATCCGACACCGTTTTAACCTAGTACAGGCCCTCAACCACGACGTGATAGTTGGGCTAGGTAGCTGGTCCATGATGCCGCTTTGGTCGCTACCTGTCATAGTTGTAAACTAGACGAGCGTTTTGCAGCACTGACCGAAGCGTCTCTTACGATTATTCAATAAGGCCGTTTTCCTATCCGCCACCTGGGGACGCGCTTGGTAGGGAGCCACCATAAGAAACAATTGTTATAATTTAAAAAAAAAGCACTTGGAGGTTTTCTTTAATAATTCCTTTTACTCATCATTTTCATTCATCATAAATATATCATAGAGAGAAAGTATTTGTGCATTTTTAGTTAATTACATCCAAAGTGTTTATTAACATATGCGCACTTCGAAGATCAACAACACAAATTAATTTTGACAGTTTAGACGTTCATAAACATCCGGCAACACTGTGTCAATATTCAACACAAGAAAACTTGACAACTTTCATTACACTATTAATTGTCAAATAATTAATACATACAAAAAATTTTTAGTTTTAGATTTTACGTCATACGTGACGTGTAACTAAAGTAAGATTGGCATTACTATAACAAATTGGTCGCTTTTTTTTTTCAAAAACAATATTTCGAATAATAACTTTTGGTATGATGTTAGGTTTGCTTAAGATATAAAATACCGTTAATGATGTACAAATTTGGCTTCAAGAATACTCTTTATACATTAGTCATCATTTTGCGAAAGTACAATAAATTAATTTGTTGTAATGTAAATATTCCTAATTACCAAACCAATTCTTTCGATGTAATTTTTTCGCAGTTCTCCGGCACTATTCCTTGTCTTTTTTGAAAAGTTCAGCGACGAACTCTTAAAATTTTGTGTGCTGTTTTAAATGTAAAGTTTTTTAAATATTAATAAGTCGTGCGTCGTATTGAAATATTTATAAGTTACTTTCTGATTTCGTTAGTAAATGATGAGAAAGCCATAATGATACACATAGCTTTTTGTGCGATGAACATCGGTAATCTATTGACCCAGATTTTGGGATGGCTTTTCACTTCAAGTAAGGAAGCTATTATTGTAATTGAGTTTTCACAAAACCGGTGGATATAAATAAATTTTCTCGTAATAATTTGTTAATCGCGAATAATTTTTAAATGCACGGGTTGTAAAATTTTCTCTTTAACGAAATTTACATTAAACGTAATAAATTATGTACGAGTTGCTAATTACACGCATTATGTAAACGAGAAAGCTTTTACAATAAGCAATAGGGATATAATAATCTATTACTGGATTAAAACTCGTCTGATTATTTGGTGTTACTCAAACGTAAATGTATAAGATTGACCTTTCAATGTTGACCTTCATGGAAGAGAAGAGTGGCCTTTGCTCCCATATTTGATGTGGTAAAATACCGGTAAAAACGCTTACCGCCGGTATGCAGGATGACATACTTTCTCAATGCTCTTTGACTTTTGTTATATCGTTCTTACTGATATACATCGCCACGCCAAAATAATAACTATAATGCAATATATTTTTGCAATTACCATTTGTAATCTGCAACAATTTGGATACGCAAGAATGCGCATACCTACCGGATGGGAATATCGTTTGTTTTATTTATAAAATAATACGGTATTCCTTAATTTAACTCATTTTTTATTATATCAAGTAGAAGTTAAAGATATTCCAACTTTCCATAAGCATAGACATGCACTAATGACCTATGTTAAATTACCACTTCTTTAAGCTTTACATAAGTATTGCGTAATTTGCAACTGTTTTTCCTAATTTTTTTAATTCAAAAGTGGAAAACTAAAAAATGAGTTAACCTTTCTAATAAACTACTAATTATGAAGCGCTAATACCATGCGATTAAAGTAATTATTTGCTGAAGGTTTTTGTGGTTATTTCATTTTTGATGGTCTTTTCTCCCATCCTTTGTAGATCGATGTTTCAACATGGATATAAAAATGATTTTAAACATGTTGTCATTGAATTTTAAAGGTACTTGATTCGTGAACCGTGTGTAATATTTATTTTTAATCATAAGATAGTTTAAACGCTTTGATTAAATTGTTAAGATTTACTTTATTTATTTATTAGTTACTGGCATTTAACATTGACTCGGAAAAAGATTGATATTTGATTGACAATAAATCATTTATGGTTTCGATATTCAGAAATAACCAGAAGCTATTTTTTTAAGATTCGAGCAATTATTAATAATTAATTAAAATGTTCTTGAATAGCACATTCTCCGTTATTAATTTTGGTTAATTGGTTATTGATTTAATATTCTGCTATTTAAACAATGTATTTTATGCTTTCACGCATATAATAAAAGGTGGACCATCTAGTGTTTTAAATTTGAACTACCGATTATTTTGACTTTGAAAGGTAGAATGACGTTCATTTTTTGACAGAAAGTTAGTTTTATGTTTTACATTTGCAAGATGGGACGCTATACGCTCTCGAACAAAATTACTTTGAAAATGAGCAAGGAGCCGCCGTTACCGTCAATCGTAAGCGTTACTGTTTTTGAAATCGAATATTCAGCCGAAATGCTGATGTCAATTGGTCGCATCGGAGCTGCGATTTGAGCCCTTATATTATTTTTGTAGGAAACTGTTATGATAAATGTTACGCAAACCATCAAGAGACAATTGGAAGCGTTGAAATATGAAATCGATGTTGCCATTGAAGAGATTCAAGCCGACACAATTAAAAATCTACTGAAAAATTGGGTTGATCGGATGTGGTACTGCCGAGCCAGTCGTGGTAGTCATAATGAATGATATTGAGTTCTATTCTTAAATAACAAAGTTCAACATTTCTAAAAAAATTAGAATTTTTAAAAATCGGTAGTTTTTATAGCCTATTCAAATTTAAAATTTTATGGGTGTCATTTATAATAGCACATATCTGATTAGATTTTGAGTATAATCTGTCGAGCCAAAGAGGTTGTTACCCTACATAGATTTCCCTCTTCTTGAACTTGTGTTTAAACTATTTTTGCATCCTATAAGTAATTATGAAGTAGCGACCATGGTTGGGAAATATAACTAGCGGAAGACCACAGATGCGATGAGTAGACGACCTAAAGGGACACGCCGGCCTAAATTAGAATTATAAGATGAAGGGAACTAAAGGGAGTCCTACATCTCCAATTGTATTGAAGACGATTGATGGTGATGAAAAGCAACTACTGAGAGATGAAGTTGACGTGATAGGCAAGAATATCAATAACACATAACTTTTATTTGAATCTAAAATCCATTTTCAATACTCCTTAACACGCTTGTTAGTATCGGAACGATGTGGAGGTTTTAAATAACGGAGTAAGTATGATATCGTCTTCTTCTTCAAAGTCTTAAACCGTTTTTACCTTTTGGGTAAGGCAGCAGTTTGTATTTTTGCTTTATATCTTCACAAATATGTCCGAATACCAGACTATTTAGATATATTCAGTTAAATCATTATAAATTAATTAAGCTGAATGTTAATTATTGTACTTAAAGAATCAGTCCCTCAAAACTGGTAGTATCAATTTATTAAAGACAATGTAAACGCGCACCTTTTAAGTGTAAAAGGGGATGTACACAATTTATAACCGGCCGCGGGTATAGCTTCGAGTGAAGAATAATGCCCAGGGTTCGATTTCAATGTTTCTATATTAACAATATTTAAGAAGTTTTGAGGGTTATTATTTAAGCACCGTATTATTTACAACTTATTTTGGGTTGACTTGTATATTTCGCAAGTCGCGATCGGGAAAGCGGCGTTGACGGAGACACAGCCAACGCTTCTACGGGTCGGGTTGCTACGTTCGTGCGTCCGCTAAATTTACACGTGCCTTTGCGGAACAGTGGATTCTCGGGTGGTTGGTTCGTGGGGATTCTGCGGCTTCTACTATTGGATTACTGAAACAGGTAAGTTAGTTTAACCCTTATGTTACCACACAAGGTACCCGGTACCTTTTGCAACTTTGTTTGTATTTTTTACATTAGTTTATTGCTGCAGCTTTTAGCCATCTGTGAGAGCTCCTAAAATTCATTTTTAATTTAAGATAATGTCGTTTCATTTTAATAAATTTTTTAATAAACATGTTTTAATAAAATTTTGATAACTACTCTTTGTCGACTATATAAGGTACCGGGTACCTCTGCAATGTGCTGAACGATTATACAAAGAAAATAATTTAACTAATATTTAATATAAAAGAAACTTTATTTATTCTTATTTAATTAATAATATATAACTAAATAATAATTTTAAACTTCATCATTGCATGTGACACATGTTGTCGGAATTGTTTTTGTATGTTGATCACAAATAGGATTCTTGCATATGGTACAAGACTTTCTTGTTTTGCGTCTTCTGTTTTCATTTGTGTAACACATATGACACACTCCTGTATGTTTGGTCCTTCCAGAATTATCTTTTGCTGTATTCTGTCTTAGTTGTTCAGACTGGTTGGATAACAGTATTTTGACATTTGTTACCAATTCCATTGCAGTACGTGTATGATAATGACGGACAATGCCAGAATCTTGTTTTCTTGCATTAATATTTGGCAAACAAAGGGCCTGTAAACCTTGCCCAAGTAATCGGTTGATTATCGGACAAAGTTTTAAGGCGATCACCCTCTTCTCAGCTTGATCTGGGGGCTAGATGGGATTCACCCTGTTGATCTACGCTTACCGAGGTAACTAACACGTCCACCGTGTCGAAGTTCTACGGAAGGTAGTTAAGAATGACCAGACTTTTTGAGAATGATAATTTTATTAATAAATCGCAATGTTTATATACACGGAAATTGTGACGTAAATTATGAAAAATATGCATTATCTAGTAACCTACATGCTTATTATTGCGTTTTGCTGAATCCGTTTGTATATTACTTTTAAGCTTGTTTCACAACTATTACTAAATTACACTATTTGAAATAAGTAGTACGACAATAATTTTCGTATGTTTAAATTAACTTTAAACAGGGCCTTTCCAAGATCTTTTAGAAACAATCGACGCTGATCGGTTTTTTGCAATAATTGTGGAAAATTTTCTTTGAATATCAAGAATGAAGCAAGACATGCAATATCCAAAATATTATAAAAAAAGCCAAAGGCCATCTATTTGTTCTGCGTTTGGTAGTGTACTTCGTCAGCAACTGGTCCATAGTATCCACTCCAGCCTTAGTTTCATTATAATAATGTATAATTTCTGGCTTCTTAGAGTATGTGTCACTAACGTCTGGTTGTGGATGCATACTGGACAGTAAAAGTACTACTTTGTTTTTGGAACGTAACTGACCATGGTAACGTTTTCACGAAATGCAAAAGTTGATGACAAAACTTCTCGTTGTGGTGCTGCTAGGAGTTCTTTTGGAATGTATGGCTTATTCTTTTTAGGGTTCCTACCAAAGTTAACCCCATTACTTTTAAACGATTTACTAGTGGCAAGGAGGTAAAAATTGTCCATGGTTATATTTCTGTTTGAACCCTTGTAAGTATCTGCCAAAGTAACTACGATGTTCTCTCCAATGTTGGCTTGTCGACGACATTCTTTGGACTGTTTACCAGTATATATTATACCTTTCAAAGGGTACGAATTCTTAGAGTCACAAATCCAAAACACTTTAATCCCATATTTCGCCGGTTTACTCGGAATATACTGAGTAAAACGGGTTCTTCCTCTGTAAGGATACAATTGCTCATCAATTGTCAAGTTTGTATATGGGATGTATACTGCAGACAAATTTTTATTCAACATTAACCAAATGTCACTTATGGCAGCAGCTTTATCAACTTCTAGACGAGTGTCTCTAGTGTTTGGATTATCAAACCGTATAAATCTAGTTATAAATTGAAACCTATTTCTACTTAGGCTAGCTCGGTATATTGGCAAACTATCCATCTTCCACAGTTCATTCAAATGCTCTGTATTAGAATGATGAACACCCATAGTTATCAATATATCCAGATACGCATTTAATTCTTCCATTATTAGAGGTTCCCAACATTTTTGTTTTGTTGTTTTTGCATTTGGTAGTCTAGCATTCCATGCATTCACAACTTGACTTGCTTTTCTGTTCGTTTCTTTGATAATTATTATTTTTATTAGTTATACTACTTACCTCTCTGACGTATAATATTATGTCGTTTAGTTTGTGTTTCTGTATATGGACTTTTCTGCCACGTAGTGTTATCTCGACTTTGAAATACATCAATACATTCTTGCTCATAGTTGTCATCGAAACTAGAATTACTACTATCATCTTCACATGCTTCAAGTTGAAAGTTTTCTGCTAAAACGTCCTCAACATCGGAATTGTCTTTTGCAGGGATCGAAATATCAAAATTATCGCCTTCCTCATTTTCATCAAATGATTCTTGATCATCTTCGGATTTCTACTTAGGCTAGCTCGGTATATTGGCAAACTATCCATCTTCCACAGTTCATTCAAATGCTCTGTATTAGAATGATGAACACCCATAGTTATCAATATATCCAGATACGCATTTAATTCTTCCATTATTAGAGGTTCCCAACATTTTTGTTTTGTTGTTTTTGCATTTGGTAGTCTAGCATTCCATGCATTCACAACTTGACTTGCTTTTCTGTTCGTTTCTTTGATAATTATTATTTTTATTAGTTATACTTACCTCTCTGACGTATAATATTATGTCGTTTAGTTTGTGTTTCTGTATATGGACTTTTCTGCCACGTAGTGTTATCTCGACTTTGAAATACATCAATACATTCTTGCTCATAGTTGTCATCGAAACTAGAATTACTACTATCATCTTCACATGCTTCAAGTTGAAAGTTTTTCTGCTAAAACGTCCTCAACATCGGAATTGTTCTTTGCAGGGATCGAAATATCAAAATTATCGCCTTCCTCATTTTCATCAAATGATTCTTGATCATCTTCGGACTCTATCAACGAATTATATTGTTCTTGCGTTAATCTAAAATTGTTTCAATGTTGACATCTTATAAATAACACGGGGTACTGCAATACACTTACTTTTCTAGCAATATATAACCTCTTGAATCGGTAGGCAGTGACATATTTTTACACCTAAAGATTTAAATTAAAAAAACAAACAACCTCTTTATTACAAACTTACGATTTATTGCGTTTACTAGTTTTACTAGGGCTAGGAAGGTCATTTGTCGAATTTGTTTGGCTATTCATTGTAAGTAACTAAACACACTAAACTATGCCGATGTTCTATAACAACTAGAACTGTTTATGTTTATACCTTTTCAATGAGAATTCCGCGAAGGATTAGGTGTTCTTTGTTCTAACATAATACTTTCACAAAAGCAATAGTATTGTGTGTTTGTGTCAACTTTATTTTTATGTTTCTCATTTTTATTATTGGTCATCCCCCGCGATTAACAAGTTAAAAGTTTTTCACAGAGTACAATGTCAATATTACCAAAGTAAATAGCGCGTTAATAAACAAGAATTTCTTAAAAAGAAATAGTCAACGTTGTTAAAGATATGGTGGGTACCGGGTACCCCTTGTGGTAGACGTATGTTGTAAATTTTGTTGGTAACATAAGGGTTAAGCATCAATGGAGGTCTTTCACAACCACGTTTAAGTTTCTAGGTTAGAACTTCTTTCGGCGGAGCTCGCTTATTATAGGATAAACAACGCAGGTTATAAGTACGGTTTACGGCTTTATAAACGACGGAAGTCCGTCTAAACGTGCACAGGATAACTAGTGGTCGTACCCGTACAGTGATGCCTGGTGGGCGACCAGTTCTAGTCTTGGTTTTGACGGTGGTTTTGTTGCGGTTGTACTTCACAGAAGCCAGAATCTGCCGGCGCCCACTACTGAGTGCTACCGAATGAATCAGCCACACTCGAGGGATTCGGTGATGCGGAGTTGCTAGTTATAAATAGAACGGTTTTAGAATGGAGCTACCGAATGAATCAGCCACACTACTTAGGGTTTGGCGGATTAATAACGGCGGTTTTTAAGGTGGTTCTCAAGCGATTAGTACGGTTTTGCTATAACCCGTGCCGAATTCAGTCAGCATTTGAAGTGGTCTTTGAGAAGGCGGATTAGCACGGTTTTGCAACAATCCGTGCCAAATTCAATCAGCATTTGAAGTGGTCTTTGAGAAAGCGGATTGATACGATTTCGCCATAACCCGTGCCGAATTCAATCACCATTTGAAGTGGTCTTTGAGAAAGCGGATTAGTACGATAGATAAGTTTAGCATAAATCTTGAAAATTCAGTTTTTGGTTTTCAAGATTTTAATTTATCACCTCAACACAAAGTATGGATTTCTTCAACGATTTAGTTTAGTATAGTTTAAGAGGTTCGGATCGGTTAAGATCGGAAGAGGCTTATTGAACAGGTCAATAATAATCCTCTTAGCATTGCGCTTCTTCTTATATGGGCGACTTACTCTAGCGGGAGCGTGGGCATCGGTTACATGGGGGTAATGTTAAAGGTGAGGCGGTGCGCACGACGTCTTTATTGACGATGTAAATTTGTTATCTCGGCGGCCAATTTTGAATTATATCATTGTCGGTTTCTTACAACAATTAAAATTAAAGATTAGAAGCACTTATTTACTAATTGCATCACTTTTATTTTGTCGTTGCTTTTATTATCTCTTCCGATTGTACCGTGTCGAAATGGTAACCATAGTTTGCCAAAGTTTTACCACTTATTGTAAGGGGCTTTATCAGGGATTGAAACAAACAAAACGAGAGTTCAAGGTAGAGTACTAAAAAGTCAGGTGGTTATAGTGGTTTTAGTTATAGTTAAGTTGCAGCACTGGCGAATGTAAGAAAGAAAGCGTCTTAGATCTGTCACCGCCATTTGGAGTGTAAAAGCATTGTAAAGTTAAGTTGAATTAAATTATCATATTGGAGCGTTAATAAATTAAACTTTACTCTTTCAAAAATCTTATAGATTGGGTCATTCACTTAAAGTAACCCGTTGGCAATATATGATGAACCAGATGAAATTTAAATCCTAAAATTTAGATTCATATGTTATCGAAGATGATCTACTTTTTTGAAATATTTTCAAATTTGATAGCTCTTCCAGTTATGACGGAAGTTGATCACTTTATATTTTATTGCACTTTACCATTCCTTGCTAGGTTTTGAATGAAAACGTATTACTTTCCATTTAGCAAAAATCAAAAACAAGAATAAGACTTTCAAAAAGCGACTTAATTTGCCATTAAGATGGGATAACAATTCAGGAAACCACAAATTATTTGCATAATAATTTATTTTGATGGATTAATACAAATTTACTGGAATTACGGCCGCTTTCATAACAGGCTTTAAAATTTTACTTTTATGATTAAAGTTCACTTTAATAATAAACAGCTTTCATAATGACCATAAGTCGATTAAAGTGACTTTAAATTAAAGTGCCGGTTTTTGTTTACTTTAAACTTCGCCTTTACTTCACTTTAACCTAAATTATTTCACCCGTCTCTTACATAACTATAAGATACATAGAAATAAACAATAAAATCCATTGTAAATTTTTAATAAATTTTAATAACTTTTAAGCAGCGCCTAGTTTTGGGCAAAACTATTTTTCCCATTCTACATTATTATTCTTATTATTAGTACAATTTTTTTTTGTAGGTAGGCAAACAGTCTCGAAGTCCCTTATTTTCAGCCATCAGGGTTACTGGACTAAGGTGTTAATTTTTGATTTAACTAGATGATAATCATTTATTAACTTTTCCCTTAACGCTTTAAAAAATATTAACAAATTTCAATACCAATATTGCTTATTAATATAATAATATAAATAATCCAATTTTATCATCTTTACAAATTCAATCCTTATCCAATAGGCGTCAAATTGTAGATTTATGCTAATTGAAGAATTAAATTTTTATATTCTATCGTAATTGACTATCAAGATCTAAAGATATTTTTAAAGTACCTCAACATTCTTTTTCCAATTTTGCGTATAACAATAATATATCAAGACTTATGAGGACTAGGCAATAAATTTAATATTTTAATGTGGTTTCATTTATTTAGATCACCATACAAAAATTTTAAACATAAGTTAAATTCATATACTGTATTTCCACAATTAAATAATTAAGTTTCAAATATATGTATTATTTTACTTATTATCTTAGTATTTCATTTGTTATTTCTTATGAATATATATATATATATATATATATATATATTTTTTTTTTTTTTAATTATATTTTTATTTACAAACATATCAAATCAATAGAATTTGATTTTGTATTTAAAAGGAATTATTCCGTTAAATAAAGTATTATTATTATTAAATGTTCAATTATTATTAATAAATATCTTGACATTAAAAGTTAACAAAAATTAAAAATTAAATAAAATTATTGTTCATGATGATGCCATATTTTCTTTCCATTAATTTCAAAAACAATCTTTATTATTATTTGTTTCTAATTATGAAACATAATTTATTTTCTTTTATATAAATTTAGTACAAGATTATTATAAATTTATACTTGAATTTTTATTAGAAATTGCGCTCAAATTTTTATTAAATTTTTTTATTTTAACTCACATCGCCGATTAACTATAAAATTTGGATCTAATTTAAATTTTTAGTGTATTTTACAATGTTTCCTGCCTTTTTAAATTCAATTATGTGTACCTGATGGAAAAGTTTAGTTAAAGGGTTTACAGCATTAATTGTTGTAAATTTTAAAATAAAAAATTTGTACCAACCTGTAATACCTTTAGGGTGGTGTAATTACTTATAGTTTTTAGTAAACATCTTGCTACACTTATAGTCCCAGTCGCTTTAGACAAAAAATGGCTATTAGATGAAAATAATTCATAAAAGTTTTGATTTTTGACAGTAAATTTTAGAAAGGGTTAGAAATAAGGGAAAAAAGTTTCTACCCTAATCGTGGGTGGAACATTCTTTTATGAACGAAAAACTACCCCTAGGCGCGGACTCGTTAGGAGTTTTTATCATTTAACTAAATAATAGTTCTTCGGACGACAAAAAATATCATAGGACTAAAAATATTCGCTATAAAATTTTGCACTGAAAAAGCTTCATATACCATAAAGCTAATTCTTATAGAATTCTCGCAATTAGGTTCAAAGTTAAGGAAAGTTTTGCGAGCAAAAGGAAAAAATCTCTTTCGCACACCAAATAACTCCAGAAACCGTTGTTTGTACGCAAATAATGATAAGAAAACATTTTTACAATTTTGTATTTCATATTTTTACCAGCGTTTTATGTTTTCTTTGCTAATATGCATTCCATAATTGGAACTAGTTTCTACACCTCCAGTGAGGTAGAGTTGAATACATATTTACAATTTTTTAATGTTCGTCATTGATTTTTGTTTTTCGATCTGTAATAAATATAATTACGCCCATTGTGACATTATTATGCTGTATTACTATAATTTTTTTACGCATTTCGTTGCTCAATCATGTGCTCTAAGTGCAATAGGCAAGGTTGTTTCAATTCAATGACTGAAGAAGAGTTACTGGAGAAGCCCATGAAGAAAATTAAAGAAAATAAAAAAAACGAAAATTGAAGTGGAATAGACTTGCAGAGGAAACCACTTAAAATAACGCGCCGAACAACTCTACCTCATAGGTGGTGTGGAAGTGAGTAACAATTATGGAACGATTTTTGCAAAGGAAGCGTAAAAAGTCGGTAAAGAATAGAAACTAAAAATTGTAAGACATGTACTCTGTAGAAAATTTTGTGCTCTACAATTTTGTTCTTATCATTTTTTGCGTAAAAACAACGGTATTTTCAGGAAACATTGCGTGCGGAAGCGAGTGTTTTCTTTGTGCGATTCACTTCTCTAAACTTTGAACTCTAGTAGCTTTATGGAATATAAGACTTTTTATTCAAAATTTCAAGTTATTTGCTTTGGCAACCAATTTTATAATAACAATTTTATAATTTTTTATAATAATAAGGACTGAGGGCAAAAACATTAACATTGAAAAACTTGCGTAACTTTTATACCATATAATTTTTTTACAAAATTTTGATATAAGTAGGCAGAATATGTCGTCAAATTTTTATTTTTATTTGAGTTAAATTGTGATGACAATGGCAAAAGTAATTAGAAATACATAGATTAATCATTAAAAATTTGTTGAGAATCCACAATGGTCAGTCGTTCGCATTGCAAAGGAGGCAAAAGTTTGCAGGCAAGTGGTGGCAAAAGTCATCAAGCGGTACAAGGAAAGCTTTACCATAACACGGAAACTAGGAAATGGACGACTAAAGGGTTTTCATTCACCAAAAAGGTGCAAAAGGCAATATCTGCGATGGTTAAGAATCCGCTGATATCGAGGCGAAATTAGCTGCAAAAGTCGACTTGTCGGAAAAGACAATTCGAAAAATAAAAAAAGACTGGATTTAAGTCCTACAAAGTACAAACAACTCCACATCGTAATGCGGAGAAAAAGATTGAAGCCAAGAAACGAGCCAGAAAGTTGAGAGCAGATTTTTTCCCATAAACGTCAATGTTGCGTGATGGACGATGGGACTTACGTCCTCGCCAATTTTCTCAACTACCTGGTCAGGAGTTTTATGTTTCCTGTGGACGAGGAAATGTTCCTAAGAGAAGTTTTGAACTAAAATGAAGTCAAGTTTCCAAAATATCTCGTTTGGCAGGCGATTTGTAGCTGCGGTGAGAAAGCCAATTTTTTCTAACAAATGGAACAATTAACTCCGATATTTACACGAAGGAGTGTATCCAAAAGATTGCAGTCTTTTCTAAGTAAAACGCATAAATATCCACATTTTTGGCCGGATTTAGCTTTGTGCCATTACAGTAAGCAGACAAAAAATGGTACGAGAAGAGAATCATGTCAATTTTGTACCCTAACCCCCAAATTGCCCTGAGCTCACGCCCAATCGAGCGCAGTACTGGGCTTTGGTGAAAAAGAAGCTTGAAACAGACAAAAAGGCTACAAAAATTGATTGAAAGTTTTAGAAAATGTGGACCGTAGCGACCAAGAAAGTGTCGAGCACCACCATAAAAGCCATGATGGAGACCATTCCCGACAAGCTCAAAATTTTTATGACGATAAATCTGATTGATTTTTGTTTTTTCTTAATTTTTATATAATAAATAACCTATCCAAAACTAAATTTTTGAAAATTTATATAGCGGATTAAAAAGTTATGCAAGTTTTTCAATGTTAATGTTTTTCGCCCTCAATCCTTATTATAATAAGAATTAGCTTTATGGTATACGAGACTTTTTATGCAAAGTTATATAGCAAATATTTTTAGGTCCTATAATATTTTGGCGTTCGAGTAGCGATTTAGGAGATTAAATGACAAAAAATCCGAATGAATCTGCTCCAAGGGTAATTTTTCGTTCAAAAGGGATGTTCCATCCACAATTAGAGTGAAAACTGTTTTTTTCCTTATTTCTAACCCTTTCGAAAAATTAGTGTCTCCAAAATTAATTTTATATAAATTATTTTTTTTCAACGTCTAATTTGCCTGAACTATCAATTTTGAAACCTAATTGCAAGAATTCTATAAAAATTAACTTTATGGCATATAAGATTTTTATGCAAAATTTTATAGCGAATATATTTAGTCCTATGATATTTTGTCGTCCGAGCACCTATTTGGAGATTAAATGAGGAAAACCTCTAACGAGTCCGCGCCAGGGGTAGTTTTTCGTCCAAAGGATGTTCCACCCCACGAATTGGGTGGGAACTTTTCCCCTTATTTGTAACCCTTTGAGAATTTACTGTCCAAAAATCACATCTTTATGAATTATTATTTACGAAATGTCTAAAGTGACGAGACTATTATATTGAGTCGCAATCTCATTCTCATTATTTTAAACATATTTGCTAATAAATATCTATTTAATTCACAAGGAAGTGATTATACAACTTTTTGAAATTATTGATTTTTTATTGTTATACAATTATCGTTTAATAACAATCATATAAATTTAAATTATAATTTTTTAACACAATATTAAAGTAATTGTTTTATTAGACATTGATATTATATGTTCAATGGCTCAGTAACTGTTTAGTTGATTATATGGCGATACATTACGAGTGTAGCGGATTTCATTCAGAATTTAATTGACGGAAAAATTTAAGTTAGTGTATGAATTTAAACAAGCATTCTATTTCCTGAACACGTAATAAGTAACTCATTTAATAAAGGAATAATAATAATTTATATACGTAAGTTGACTCCAAGAACTTTTAATAATATGTGCTTACTCTAAAGAGCCTCTTAGGTGGACAATGGGAAGAATACACAACTCAGTGAGTTGTAATCGCCGACGTTTCGCCCCGCCGTTAATGTGGGCTTTATCCAGGCTGTTTACAGAAACAGGTTAGTAGTCAATTTAAAAGTTTTTTAGAAGTTTTTTTAAAAGTTTTAAATTGACACCTTCACTATTGTTGAAGTTTATTTTTAAATTGACTACCAATTCGTTTCTGTAAACAGCCTTGATAAAGCCCCACACAACGATAGACACAAGGCCGGCGATACAATCTACTGAGTTGTGTATTCTTCCCACCTCCACCTAGAAGGGCTCTCTTTACAGTACACACTGTTATTAATAATAATTTAGTTTTTGAACGTATATTATATTACGAAAAGACTAATTTTGGCATACTTTGTACAACATTATGTGATTATTTAAATGCTGTTGTTTTGCTAAATTCTTATTCAAAATGTAATAAATCAATAATCGAATGTTTTATGGTTATTTATTTATTTATTAGCATGGTAAATTTTAATATTGTATTGTGATGTATACTATGTATACTACCTAAGAAGATCAGTATAAACCTGTATAGTGTGGTATATAGTTTTATAGTCATAAAAACTACCGTTTTCGTCAAGTAACACGGGTTTTCGTAAGGGCAATGTCCCTTTTCTTACTCCCTTAAAATTTATTATTTTTAATGTTTCGGCACTCTACTAATAACGAATATTGTATTTATTGGTATACACAAGCGAACGCAAACTCATAAAAATGTCTCAAATACGCGTAAAATGTACATAATATCGCTTTCAAATAGCAGTCATTTTTTTGTAAAATATTGTCATCGTTTTTGGCTTATCAACTCGATAATACTTATGTAGCGTATAACGTATTATTTACGTGATAACGACATATTACTCTTCATTACTCAGTTACATACAATAAATGACTTTAATGCTATCGAATGGATGGAACAATCTAACTGTGGCGTATATCTGTGAAAAAAGGAAAGTGTATCGCGCAGAAAAAACAGTCTAACCCAGTGAACTTAACTTGGAAAAAAAGCTATTTAGACGAAGTTACAGTATCTGTTTTTTATAATGGTTTCCTCTAACCAAATCATCCGGATAAAACTTAAAATAATCGAAAAGAGGGAAAAGAAAATTGTGTTTTCATTTAAAAAAAATAGTTCAAATAAAAATTCCGAAATAATAAAATTTTCAACATTTTATAACTTGTTTATATAATTGATATTTTTGGAGATACTTATTATAACAATTAGTGTCACATGATTGTCATATCTCAGAAATTAAATACTTATATTAATAATAATAATAATAATAATAATAATTATATAACTTTATAACTATTATAATTAAATCGTGTAACATGAGCGTTTTGTGTATTACATGGTATAACAAATACACGTACCGTTAAATTTTCAGAATCCTAGATTACAGAAACACTGATGACCATTCTTCAAACACGTTGTTTTTATCATCATAATAATATGTGCTTCTATCTTACATTAACATTCTCAAGTTTTTAATGGTATTTTTTAGATAACAATGCCTTACACAAGTACCTACTTCACTACTTCAAAATACATTTGAGGTTTCAAATTTCTAAAATAATGTAGTCGAGTTTTATATTAATCGTAATTTATTTGTTACAATTGATTTACCCCATCCAGCAATCTGATGAATAAAATACAAATGGAAAAAATATATAGGTTTCTAGAATTAAAACTGTTGTAATAATATAACTTATTTCATCATATCCAACACTATTGGATTTAAAAAAAAATGATTAATTTTATGCTCCGTACAGAAGAAATTACGACGTCAAGATAATGCATTGTTGAGTCAGTACGATGAGAATCTTTTAGATTAGTGTCCTCAAATCCCTCTGGTCACATTGTATATTGCAATTTAAGTTAACGTTTTCTATGATTAAATTAGCAAGTCACGTCTGCTCGAACAAAGAGACACAGACGTTTTAATTATTAGCAAGTACGGACTCATTCACTTAACAATTTAAATTACCTAATAATTCAATCGTCAAATTTTAACTTTTACTTTCTATCGCGTATCATCACAAGGTTTTTACTTACATTTAAATAAATGATATACGTGTAAATTTTATAATGGTGTTGAAAAAGATGATGGGTTCGGAACTTTTTAACAGTAATGGCATTGTGTAATACATGCGAAGTGACATTTGTTAAGTACCTTTGAGCAATAATGTGTATAAATCATTTTGTGTACGTCCTTGTTCCATTTAGTTTGTTTATCTCTGATTTCACCGATGTTTTCTATCGGGTTTTAATAATATCGATAGGTAACTCACATTGAACTTGACCAGATGTGATATTTTTTATTATGTTGCAACGCAATTAATTTACCGTCTATGAATAACCAGTTAAGAACTCGTGCGAATTAACATGTAAATTTACGAGCTCCTTTTTACATTTGCGTGCAAACAATAAATTGCATTATAAGTGTCATGAACTTTTTTTGTTACGTATTTTTAGTTTGTATTCATCAATATTCATTTCAATATACTTTTGTTGCAATCAAATGTTTTTATTGCTGCAATTGATCTAGTATTCATTCGCTGCCGATGATAGCTTTAGCAGTTGAAAATAATAAGTTTATGCGATGGGGTTCCCTTTCAATAAATAAATAAAACAAAAAAATTAGCCTGAAGCCAGCCGTCCGTCCGTGTATAAACACGATATCAAGAAAAACACTGGTCTGATTTTTATGAAACTTGTCATTTATAATATCACGGATTTTATTAGATTTTGGGCATAATAGATGGAGCCAAAATGGTCGTTAATTTACATAGATTTTCCCCCATTCTTGGAAAATATTCATCTTACACATTTTTTATTTTCTTCTATTCAAACTATGCGCGTGTAATTCACCCAAATGCCTTTGCCGCGTCACAAAAACCAACAAAATTTGTTTCACCCAGCGCCGTGTTCGAGCGCGGCAATATTTGAACTGGCTCGCGCGGCAACCCGGTATCTATTGGGCGCGGCTGCCGCGCGATCCGCTGTTCAAAGCATTACACCACAAAACACGGATTCCCATTTTAAACAGTGGCGGCTTGTCCATATGGTCATTTGGTCAATGACCTCCCAAAAGTACTGACAATATATAAAAAAAATATTCATTATTACGTGTTTTATTAAAATAGGTAAATAAGTCCCAAATAAAATAACTAACCAAAATTTATCAGCCGTCGTTCGTAATTCATCCTCTTCAACCTTAGGCTGGCGGTGCGAATTGTCCTCATTGAATTAGATCTACCCGGAAAATCTCGAAAACGATGCAGCGAACGTCCGAAACAATAATCAACTTTGGGCCCTCGGGCAGCGCCCAGGTCCCGCAGTTTACGTTGACTTCATATGGGGTGTACAACTACGCTATGCCGGATTTTTGATTCGGATTTTCAGCGTGTTTTAAATCAGCGTTTAACAATTTATATTGATATCACTTACTGTTGTTGTATTTGTTTTGTAAAAATACTATTTTTGATTCACATGTCACATGCATATAATAGAAAAATGTCGATAAGTGCAGAAAATTAAACAACTAAAAAGTGCTAACAAACTTAATTTTACAAAAATTAGTTGAGTTCAGAGGCAGGAATGGTCGTCCTTTGCCAGAACTAAGTTTACGACAGACTAGCAAAGATAAAAATAAAGATGTTCATCGAAACTCCTTCCACAAGGTAATGTACGATTTGGCTAACTGGATATGTGGTTGCGGAGTATCAAATGTATTTTACTGTTTTGTTTGTTTTATTATTTCCTAAAGACTCATCAGACCCGCTATAGTTAAAATCCAGTGTAGAGAGATTTAAAACATTTAAAAGAAGGAAATAAAAAACATGGCAAATCTGCAGAACACATGAAATGCTCAGTAAGATTTTGCAACCGTAGGGAAATGTTGATATTCGTACACAGCTAGACAGTAACAAATAGAAAATCTCTTAGAGATTTTAATGAGAATGTTTCGAAAAATCGCTATATTTTGAACAAAATTGTAGATTATATAAAATTTTGCGTGCATTTGAGTTATTTATATTTTTTAAGTATGCCTATTTTTCGATTAGTAATTTTTGACCTCCAGTATGATTGACCTGAGCCGCCACTGCATTTAAATATCAATAAATGTAACAAATTTTTACACCTTAATTTTTATATTCAATACACTAAACATAGCGGCGTATCTGAAATGATTAATACCATTAAATTTAATACCCCATGCAGAAGGCCGACAGGGATTAATTACATCTATGCTAAAAGATTATTTTAAATTTAACTCTTTTAATCAATTCTTGCTTTAAAACGGACGAATTATTCAGAGCATGCCCTAGACTTTCCAAGATATTCACGTTCGTCCTATATTTTTTGACCGATTTTTGCTAAAATTAGTGAGGAAGATAATGGCCAAACAAGATGGTTTCCGACAGGGATACAGTTTCTTTACAGCCCTTATTAAAATAACAGATGATATCCTACCTGAAGTTTAACAGTTATCTACAAATGATCGTGTTAAAATTAATTCAAATATATTAGGTCATGTTCCTATTTTACAAAGGTGTATCTCAAGGTTCAATCTTAGTTAATTATTATATTGTATATCATTTTTAAATGTCCGTTACAGAGCAGAATTCTTGCCTATGCAGTTAACGCGCATGTATATTTGCCTTTTAGACATAATACTTGACAGATTACACAAAATCTTCAATCAAATATATAGAGTGGCGCAGTTTATACGCGTCGGTCGACATATGGAATAGTATTAAACATTTTGAAAACCTGTTTCTTCACAGTTTATAGAGGATCTGAAAGATTACGTTTTTAAAATTATTTTGAGATCTACAGAGTGTTCATATACAAGGTGTGATATGAAAGTTAACACGATATTTTTGTGACATTTTTACAGTCTAGATAACTATAGAATTTATTTCCTATATTAAAAATTAGCCGTTTATGAGATATTCACTTTTTTCCAGAAATATTGATGTAAAAAATGTCATTGATCAGTCATTTTGTCGGACCTTGTACTATAACAACTCTCTAGTTTATAAAAAATTAACCAGCCCAATAACAAAAAGTATTAACCTAGAAACGTGTGCTTGATTTACATTTTTAGTGAATTAACATCAAAACAAATGCTCGCGAAAATAATGTCCATCCTTTCAATACAATATCGTGAACCGTTTTTTAAACGGAATTCTTAACATATTTGCTGATATAGTTTAAATATGTCCTTCATATTTTCTAGAATTCTTGGTAGAGTATCATAAACAATACTTTTAATGTATTCCCACAAAGAAATCTAAACAGGTCATATCCAGTGAGCCCCTTTGCTGGTTAGTTCTGTGTACCTTCCTCTTTCTATCCACCTATTTGGAAACCGTGCATTTATAAACGGCGACATTAACCTCAAAATGTGCAAGTGTCCCGTCTAGCTGAAACCACATTCTTTGGCGGATATTTGCATTTTCTACAATAACTCAGGCAAATTGTGCCATGTGCAAAAATCTTCTAAGTTTGCACGTCCATTTAAAGCTCCGTCAATGCGGTAAGGACCAATTACATATGAACCAAAAATTGCACCCCCACGTTTAACAGACCATCTGCGTTGATGATCTAGATTACGAGTTATAAGCGGGGTTAGTATCACTATAATAACTAAAAATTGTGTCTGTTGACAAGTCCACTTTTATGAAAATCGTTCGTCTGTAAATGGGACGTAATCAAAACTGGGGGTCTTCTCCAAGTCTCTCCAGTGGCCATAAACCAAATTCTAGTCTAAAAATAGAATCTTCTTTGTGGAGTTCTTGAGTGAAGTCGTATCCGATAAAGGGATGAAATTTGTTTCTTCTAATAATTCTAGAAATACTTCCCCTTGCTAGTTTCCAATTCCTGACCCCGACACTTCTGTGCGGATTTTTCACTACCGATGCCATGAAATTCTACATCTGTCATTTTCCACAAGTAGGTAATCCACTTCTGTTAGCTTTTTATATGCCACGCTTCGTGTTTTTGTGGAAAACGATATAGCAATTTTTCAAACAACCCTGGTTTGGATGATCTCGGTCGGGGAAATTTTTGGGCGTAGATCATTTGACCCAATCAAGCAATTTTCTTGGCATTCACCAATTGCTAATAAAATGTCGCATCGTTCTTACAAAGTGTAAACTTTTATTTTTATTAATTCTTAACAAAGGCTCTTAACAATTGATCTAATTGTAGTTTAAATTTAGTTTTGTCGTCTTGACCAGATGACTACGATTAAAAAATTGAACATAGTAATACTACATATGAGTACCCCCTAATGTTCAAAATAAAAACGCTTATATCCAAAAACTACACAAAGATAGGTATTTTCCAAATTCTTATTCTTGTTGGAAGACCATTAAATTTCCGATGTCCAGTTCAAATACATTAGATACAGGTGTTTCATTTAAAATAAAAACTGAGGTTGACGGAATATGATGCCAAAGTTTGAGGGATACTGTTTATTATGTAGTATAATTTATCAAAATCTACTTCTGGACTGCCTTATGGGTAAGCCCTTCTGCTAAGGGCCTGATATAGTTTTGAGGAGGGCAATGTCAATATCTAAAGCAGGAGTAAAATTTAAAATGTACCTCAATATTTTGAAAATGAGTGAATATCTCATAAACAGTTTGAATTTTTGAGTATATGAAACATGATAAGAGCCCTACTGTAGAATTCCAAAAGTGTCATAAAAAACACAATGTTCCTATTTGCGAAAACATAACTTTGAAATGTACACCCTGTATGTAGTGTCTGGCTATATCTCAAAGTAATTTTAAAACTTAACCACAATACCCACTCTATAAATCAGATGAAACAGAATTTTTCAAAATGATTAATACTATTCCATATATCGACCTTCGTACAAACTGCTATTAAAAATAAATCCGTCAAAATCTGAGGTGTTACTATTCGGTAACCACACAAAAAATGACTTGCGTTAATAATAGTAATTGGAGGAGACAAAGTACCTGTGGTTGACAGGGCAAAAATTTAGTAGTAATAATGGATAATACATTTAGATACAAGCAGCAATTTAATAAATACCTAAAAGAGTAGTACACGGTGAGACACGATTGTAATATTTTTAAATTTACCGCGTCAGACCGAACTGCAGCACTACATGTACTATGTACTACTTATTTTGTATTACGTTTTTGCAGGTGATTGTGTCTATTATTGTGTAAAGAAAACTGTTTTTTAAGGTAAAGAAGGTATGAAAACTAGCATTAACCATTTGCGAATTTTAACTACAAGTATACGATTTTTCTTCCGTAAGAGTTTGTGTATTATTTATTTAAGTGTTTCTATTATAACCTCAAATCCGATATCTGCGTGCAAAGATTAGTCCATATGAAGTTTTCAATATTTTTTTTTAAATATGGTAATATCTAGTACACAGTGAGACAGCGATCATTAGTACATGCTGAGACTATCCCCTGTACCATTTCCTCAATTTTCATGTTTTAATCCTATTTAGATGGTCCCCAGCCAAAAAAAAGAAAGGGAAAATAGGAGCGACTACCGCAGATAAATGTCTGCAGCTGTCAATATGGTGATTGAGGAAGATGTATCAATGCATGCTGCTGCAGACTTTTTGGTATAAAATTTCAAACGTTGTACATCCCTAAATCCTAATTTTACCATGAACGATATGACCCCCAATTATTCTGTTCGCCGTGTATTTACTGATGATCCAGAGACGCTATTAGGGGAATACCTAACAACTTGTAGCAAAATGGCACATGGCTTATCAGCAAAAGAATGCGAGAAAAATTGAAGTTTGATATGGCGATGTAGAACAATGTAAATGCTGCAAATGCATGGTATACTACTGGCATGGCTGGTTTGTAATGGATAGATGCTTTTCAGAAACCACGACTTAGCAATTTAAGTATTAGACAACCAGAAGCATACAGTTTGAGCAGATTGACTTCTTTTAGCACCACATAATGTAAAAATGTACTTTGACAATTTAGAAAAAACCACAGTTGATCAATGGCACTCGTGTCCACAGTCCAAAGCCAAAAAATACTTGCAGTAAAAGGGTTGTAAACAAGTAAATAAATGCACAAGTCATTTAAAGAGTTGTCTTAGTGGCGGTGTGTTGTGTAATGCGCAGCTAATGGATCGTATCTCCCACCTGTCTTAATTTTTCCTGGGAAAAGTGTTTTTATAGCCCACATGATGGTTGGTACTCCACTTGGATCTCTTAGCATAGCCAATACTAGTGGATAGATGACGGAAGTGACCTTTTAGTGACATGGTGGACCATTTTATTAAATACCAGCAGCCGCACACCAGAAAATTCGTTATGACAACTGTGAGAAGTCACATCTCAGTGGCTATTGTGGCTAAGAAGGCAGGTGTTTCTGTGTATTAACATTGCCGCCACACACTGCAGCCCATAGGTTACAGCCACTCGATATTAATGTATTTGAGCCGTTTAAAGTATACTATAATACTGCTGTGGATTCGTGACTGTTAAAAAATCCGGGCATTCCAATTACAATCTATCAAGTGGCACAATATAGCAGGGAAGCTCACCCAAAAGCATTCACACCGGTAGAATATCATGACTGACGACAAGCGCAACGGAATATTTCCCTGAATATATCAATCTTTACTGAAGCAGATTTTGTAACATCTTCGGTAACCGATCGACCGGTAACTTTTAGAGATGCTCCAGCGACATCGAACACTTCTGGTGTGAATAGCGGAAATAGTACTAATGATAACTGCACTAAAGTACACTACTGAATTAAATGTGTCTTGCGACATCTCGTGTAAACATTGACACGTATGAATAGTATAAACTAAGAAAAATGCCAACAGTTAACCGCATCGGCAAAGTGTGTTACAAGCATTAAAGCTATCGCTTAGATAGCGCTTTGCAGGTAACACACACATGCCGTTACATTCATCACTTGGACAGTGAAAGTAACTCCAGAAGCCCTAATATTAGCAGAATCCTCAGATCGGGAAACCTGAAGTGGATGAAAAGGCTGATTATATTAGAAATCCAGTAAAAAATTATTTTGTTTTAGTCTCATTTTCCCAATGCAATTTATTATGTAGCTAAAATTACCCAACAAATATTGACGAGTCTGCAGTGACGATGAAGTCAGTTATTTACGGAAGAGCGACAAATTAGGAGATTTGCTTCTTATTTCCACAAGATAACCAAACATAGCTACGTGAAGAAAAAACTATATAAAATAGGCCCTTCACTCAGCCAACATCTCTCAATAATGAAACGGTTCGCTAACTATCATAAATTTCGATAATAGTTTGAAGATTATTGATGTTCGATAATGTTTTTCCACTGTATTTTTCTGTTACTTTGTCAAACCCATGTTTGTATTAAGCTTTCAAAATAGTATTTTTACGATTATGTGTATTTTTGTATTTTGTCTAACTGTGTACCACGCAGGTACACAGTGAGACACTTCTGACAGTAGTAAATTATTTTTTTCTATTTTCCTCATAGTTAAAGCTTTGAAATATTTTCAGAAATACATTACAAATACTTACTTGAATGTAATACATTAGCAATACATTTTTTTGCCTCATTGTGTACTACTCTCCCCTATACGTTCAGCTTAACTAAAACATGAAAATTCCCTTTTTTAATTTAATTTCTGAGATATATGACACTAATTGACATTATAATAAGTATCTCCAAAATATCAATTATATAAAACAAGTTATGAAATGTTCAAAAATTTATTATTTCCAATTTTTATTTGAACTACTTTTTTATGAAAACACAATTTTCTTTTCCTCTTTTTCGATTATTTTAAGTTTTATCTTAAAATACGGATGATTTAGTTTGAGAAAGCCATTATAAAAACAGATACTGTAGCTTCGTCTAAAATAGCTTTTTTTTTCTCCAAGTTAAGTTCACTGCTAGACTGGTTTTTTCTGCGCGATACCCACTTTCCCTTTTTCACAGATATATGCCACAGTTAGATTGTTCCATCCATTCGATAGCATTAAAATCATTTATTGTATGTAACTGAGTAATGAGAGTAATATGTCATTATCACGTAAATAATACATTATACGCTACATAAGTATTATCGAGTTGAAAAGCCAAAAACGATGACAATATTTTTACAATAAAATAACTGCTATTTGAAAGCGATATTATGTACATTTTACCGCGTATTTGAGACATTTTTATGAGTTTGCGTTTGTTTATGTATACCAATAAATACAATATTCGTTAGTAGTAGAGTGCCGAAACATTCAAAATAATAAATTTTAAGGGAGTAAGAAAGCGGACATTGCCCTTAGCGAGAACTCACGTGTTACTTGACGAAACGGTAGTTTCGGGCCCCTATAAAACTATATACCACACTATACAGGTTCATACTGATATTCTTAGGTAGTATACATAGTATACATCACAAGACTAATATTAAAATCTACCATACTAATAAAATAAATAAATTACTATAAAACATTCGATTATTGATTTATTACATTTTGAATGCGAATTTAGCAAAACAACAGCATTTAACAATCACATATCGTTGTACAAAGTATGCCAAAATTTGTCTTTTTCGTAATATAATATACGTTCAAAAACTATATTATTATTAATAATATGTGTACTGTAAAGAGCCCTTCTAGATGGAGGTGGAAGGAATACAAACAACTCAGTAGATTGCCAATCACCACGTTTTGCCCACCGTTGTGTGGGCTTTATCAAGGCTGTTTACAGAAACGAGTAGGTAGTCAATTTAAAAATAAACTTCATCAATAGATGAAGGTGTCAATTTAAAAGAAACTTTTAAAAAACTTCTAAAAACTTTTAAATTGACTACCAACTCGTTTCTGTAAACAAGCTCGATAACAGCCCCACAACGGTGGGCGAAACGTCGGCGATTCCAACCTACTGAGTTGTGTATTCTTCTCCCACGTCCACCTAGGAAGAAGCCTCTTTCAATCACACATATGATAAAAAGTTCTTAAAGTCAACTTACCTATATAAATTATTATTATTTCTTTATTAAATGAGTTACTTATTACGTATTCAGAAATAGAATGCTTGTTTAAATGTATACAAGAACTTTATCATTTTAAACTAACTTAAATTTTTTTTTCCGTCAATTAAATTCTGAATGAAAATCCGCTACACTCGTAACGTATCGCCATATATTCAACTAAATAGCTACTAGAGATACTGAACATATAATATTCAATGTCTAATGAAACAATTACTTTAATATTGTGTTAAAAAATTATTATTTAAATTTATATGATTGTTATTAAACGATGATTGTATAACAATAAAAAATCAATAATTTCAAAAAAGTTGTATAATCACTTCCTTGTTAATTAAATAGATATTTATTAGGCAACATGTTTAAAATAATGAGAATGAGATTGCACGACTCGATATAATAGTCTAGTCACTTAGACATTTCGTAAATAATAATTCATAAAGTTTTGATTTTTGGACAGTGAATTCTCGAAAGGGTTATAATTAAGGAGTATAATAGTTCCCACCCTAATCGTGGGTTGAACATCCCCTTTTGGACGAAAAACTATCCCTGGCGTGGATTTTAACTCATTTAACTTATAAATAGTTGCTCAAACGACAAAATATCATAGCACTAAAAATATTCACCATAAAATTTTGCATAAAAAAGTTTTATATGCCATAAAGTTAATTCTTGTAGAACTCTCGCAATTAGGTTTCAAAGTTGACAGTTCAGGTAAATTAGACATAAAAAATAATTTATATAATTTTGATTTTTGACAATAATTTTTGAAAGGGTTAGAAATAAGAGTTAAAAAGTTTTCACTCCAATTATAGATGGAACTTCCCTTTTTGGACGAAAAATTACCCCTGGAGCAAATTGATTCGGATTTTTTCTTCATTTAACTTCTAAATCGTTGCTCGTACGCGAATATATTATAGGACTAAAAATATTTGCTATAAAATTTTGCATAAAGCTAATTCTTATTATAATATTATAAAATTATATAAAATTATTATAAAATTGTTATTATAAAATTGCTTTCGCAAGCAAATAACTCCGAAACCGTTGTTTTACGCAAAAAATGATAACGATCAAAAATATTTTTCTTGGAAATTTTGCACAAAAAAGTCTAATAACCATAAAGCTAATTCTTATAAAATTCTCGCAATTAGAGTTCACCCAGTTTAGAGAAGTGAAACCGCAAAGAAAACAATCGCTTCCGCAAAGCAAATAATTCCGAAACCGTTGTTTTTACGCAAAAAAATATAAGAACAAAAATTGTAGAGCACAAAATTTTCTACAAAGTAAATGTCTTACAATTTTTTAGTTTTTATTCTTTACCGACTTTTTACGCTTCCTTTGCAAAATTCATTCTATAATTCGTTACTCGTTTCACACCACCTGCCATGAGGTAGAGTTGTCAGCGTTTTTTTTAAGTGGTTTTCTGTTAGCAAAAGCCTATTCCACTTCAATTTTTTTTTTTTTTATTTTCTTTAATTTTTTTAATTTTCTTTATGGTCTTCTCCGAGTAACTCTTCTTCAGTCATTGAATTTAAACAACCTTGCCCATTGCAGTTAGAGCACATAATTGAGCAACGTAATGCGTAAGAAAATTATAGTAATACAGCATAATGATGTCACAAATTGGCGTAATTATATTTATTACAGATCGAAAAACAAAAAGTCAATGACGAACATTAAAAAAAATTGTGAATATGTATTGAACTCTACCTTACAGGTGGTGTAGAAACTAGTTCCAATTATGGAATGCATATTTGCAAAGATAGCGTAAAAAACCGGCGAAGAATATGAAATAAAAAATTGTTTTTGTTCTTATCATTAATTGCGTAAAAACAACGGTTGTGGAGTTATTTGCGTGCGAAAGCGATTTTTTCCTTTGCTCGCAAAACTTTCCTTAACTTTAAACCCTAATTGCAAGAATTCTATAAGAATTAGCTTTATGATATACAAAGCTTTTTATGCAAAATTTTAAAGCGAATATTATTAGTCCTATGACATTTTGTCGTCCGAGCAACTATTTAGAAGTTAAATGAGGAAAACTCCTAACGAGTCAGCGCCAGGAGTAGTTTTTTGTTCAAAAGGGGATTAGGGTGGGAACTTTTTTCCCTTATTTCTAACTCTTTCGAGAATGCACTGTCCAAAAATCAAAACTTTATGAATTATTTCCATCTAATGGCCATTTTTTGTCTAAAGTAACTGGACTATAAAGGAATTGTTGAACAATATAAATTAGTTTTGGAAAATTAAAAGTGAAGTATGAGAATGTGGAGTTGTGGCCTCTGGACATGATTACACACAAAAAAATAATTGTATCGATGTATGATATCTAACTGTACTGTTAACGCTATTATATGGTAGATATTCTCATTTAACTTGTTACGCCACAGTGTCCGAAGATTTTTTATATACAGGTTAGGTCATTAATTTTTGTATAAATTGAGATTTTCAAAATACGAGTGCTTCGAGCGCCAATTAGTGCGAATTAATTTCTGCTGTACTTAATCTTTTGTTTTCAAAACTACAAGATAAAACCGTCTTACAAGTTAGTCCGTGTCAATATGGTAAGTGTAGTTTCCAAGCTTTCATCTACTACCAGCGTAAAGGGCACAGGATAGCTACATGGTTTCGTCACTACACTCTACTGATAGTGATCTTTTGGGGCACTTACATAACAATAAAATAATGAAATATAATAATATAATACCATACGAATAAATAAATAACCACCGCTTTAATTGCTTGGACTTAAAAGACAAATATGGTTGGAAGTGCGAATTAATTATAGAATCCGCAGTGGTAAAACTTCAAAATGGTAGCGATTTGTGATGATTGATGGTTTCTGCATTCTCTTTATTTTTTCTATTAAAGAAGAATTAAAATTTGGAAAAACATAAATCTTATACTCGAAGACACACTTCCAAAAATCATAACTAACTAAAACTCTTATATGTTCCATTTATTGTATCCTTTCATAAAAATTTTAAAGATGAAGTAAGTTTTAGAACAGATAAAGCAAGCGTTTTTTGAGGTCTGTAAAAGTTGGCACATCCACATGTGAATTTTTTGGAAAAAAATACGGCATTAGTTTGACGATGTTTGCCCAGGAAAAACTTTTGTTTTCCCACCCTTCACAAATTTGTTATGCGAAAGAAACATTTTTTGATGCTGATCATGCTATATCGTTTGTATATCTATTGTTTGCCCAGGAAACATTTTCGTTTGCCCACCCTCCAAAAATTTTTTATGTGCAAAAAACATTTTTGACGAAAAACTAAAAATAAAATTGTCTTTACACTATGTAATTTTTTGGCTTTCAAACAAAGCAATCGCCAAAAAACGTTTTTTCACATAAAAAATTATTGAAAGGTGGGTTTTTGCACTATATCGTTTCTTCATCGATTTCCTATGTTTGTCCAGGAAAAAGTTTTGTTTGCCCACCCTCCAAAAATTTTGTATGTGACAATTTAATTCATGAATAAACAATCGCATATGTCGCAGTGAAATTTTACTTTGACATCGGTAAAAGATACTTGCAACTATTACAACCCGACAATTGCAGTAGTGGTTTTTTTCACTTAGATTATTTTTAATCAATTATCGCGGTCTCCACTGATATTTAAAGCTGTGAATCTGACATTTTATTCAAATTAAAATTTATATGTATCTAAAATAAATAGTTTGACGTGTTCTAGTTTTTCTTACTCATTAAATTGTCTTGCCAAAGTACACTCGAGGTTTGTGTTTTAGCGAGTAAATATGTATTTGTTCAAATCTGTTTTCTTGCTAATTTGATTCGAAAAAGTGCGCTCCACTGGTGCCATTTGGTGTCACGTTTTTAATAATTGACAATTTTATCGTTAAATTGCTAGACAACAGATTTTCGTTAAACAACTAAATTTACTCTCCAAACTACTATAAGTGAATAAAATACTAAGTGAAAAACTACTAATGTATTTGTCGGTTTAATACACAAAAGATTTATTTTTACCGGGCAATTTTTCTTTTACGGACACCTTTTTTCATGAAAATTATTCGAGAATTAATATAATAATAATGTTTATTAGTAAAATTAAGTACTTACAGAAAAACAATTGTATAATATTTTTACCCAATAAACTATAACTAAATATTAAATTAAATAATATAATAGTACATGGAAAATCTCTCCACACCGTCTCACGATTTTTTCCCACGTCCCTTAATTCGAAAATAAATTTCTAATGGAAACAAGGTTTGAGTTCCAAAAAATTATCCGACTATAAAATGAATCTCGTGTGTATGATACAAGATTAATAATATGATTAAAAATTATGTACCTACATTTTGTATATTTTTAGATTAAACATTAATTTGGAGTTAAATTTTAATTTTATTAGACATTAATTTTTAGGTTGACAAAAGGGTTACTCAGACATAAGCAATGTAATTTTTTAATCAATTTTTATCGAACTTAAGCAAGATCCATTTTGATCACTATAAAAGATTCTCATTGGCTCATTTTTTTTAATTGACAATTTGATTGTAGTTTAATATTGTGCAAAAATTTTTGAGAGTGGGGCAAACAAAATTATTTTTTCGACAATCTTAGGCAATCGAGATGGGCAATGATATACTGTAAAAAAGGTTTTTTTATGATTTTTTGTTTTTTTTGCCAAAGAACACTTTTTTTCACCAAAAAAATTTTTGGAGGGTAGACAACAGAATTTTTTCTTGGATAAAGATAGACATTTGATGGGCAAACGACATATTGAGAAAAAATCATGTTTTTTGTTTTTTGTTTTTTCACCAAAGAATGTTTTGTCACACAAAAAGTTTTGTAGGGTGGACAAACGAAAATTGCTAGAGATTTATACAAAAATCGTTTCCCCGAGCGAACAACTCTAGGTAAAAATACTTTTGCTTATGTAGAACAGGAAAAGTTAAGACATGCGCTCTTTTCCAACCGGAAAACAACAAAATCCCTCGACGTAAGCCTATTGTAACAGATGATAATGTTATTAACATTCTTGTTTATATTCAAAGTCAATCCCCACATTTCAACTCGATGTCTTCATCAAGAATTAGGGATAAGTATTTTCACGATTTTTCCACGTCCCTTAATTCGAAAATAATTTTCTAATGGAAACAAGGTTTGAGTTCCAAAAAAATTATCCGACTATAAAATGAATCTCGTGTGTATGATACAAGATGAATAATATGATTAAACATTATGGAGCTGAAATTTGTATATTTTTAGATTAAACATTAATTTAGGTTAAATTTTAATTTTATTAGACATTAATTTTTAGGTTGACAAAAGGGTTACTCAGACATAAGCAAAGTAATTTTTAATCAATTTTTTATCGAACTCAAGCAAGAGCCATTTTGATCACTATAAAGATTCTCATTGGCTCATTTTTTTTAATTGGACAATTTGATTGGGTTAATATTGGCACAAAAATTTTTTGTTTGAGAGTGGGGCAAACAAAAAAATTTTTTTCGACAATCTTAGGCAATCGAGATGGGCAAATGATATACTGTAAAAAAAGTTTTTTTGATTTTTTTGTTTTTTTCACCAAAGAATTTTTTTTTCACACAAAAAAAATTTTAGAGGGTGGACAAACGGAATTTTTTTCTGGATAAAGATCGACATTTGATGGGCAAACGACATATTGTGAAAAAAATTAATTTTTTTTGTTTTTTGCTTTTTCACCAAAGAATGTTTTGTCACACAAAAAAGTTTTTGTAGGGTGGACAAACAAAAATTGCTAGGAGATTTATACAAAAATCGTTTCCCCGAGCGAACAACTCTAGGTAAAAATACTTTTGCTTATGTGGGAACAAAAGTTAAGACATGGCTTTTTCCAACAGGAAAACAACAAAAATCCTCGACGTAAGCCTATTGTAACAGATGATAATGTTATTAACATTCTTGTTTATATCCAAGTCAATCCCCACATTTCAACTCGATGTCTTCATCCAGAATTAGGGATAAGTATTTTTTCACGATTTTTCCGTCCCTTAATTCGAAAATAATTTTTCTAATGGAAACAAGGTTTGAGTTCCAAAAATTATCCAACTATAAAAATGAATCTCGTGTATGATACAAGATGAATAATATGATTAAACATTATGGAGCTACAATTTGTATATTTTAGATTAAACATTAATTTAAGTTAAATTTTAATTTTATTAGACATTAATTTTTAGGTTGACAAAAGGGTTACTCAGACATAAGCAAAGTAATTTTAATCAATTTTTATCGAACCCAACAAGAGCCATTTTGATCACTATAAAGATTTCTCATTGGCTCATTTTTTAATTGACAATTTGATTGGTTTAATATTGTACAAAAATTTTTTTGAGAGGGGGCAAACAAAAATTTTTTTCGACAATCTTAGCAATCGAGATGGGCAAATGATATACTGTAAAAAAGTTTTTGATTTTTTGTTTTTTTCACCAAAGGAATTTTTTACACAAAAAATTTTAGAGGGTGGACAAACGGAATTTTTTCTGGATAAAGATCGACATTTGATGGGCAAACGACATATTGTGAAAAATTAATTTTGTTTTTGCTTTTTCACCAAAGAATGTTTTGTCACACAAAAAGGTTTTGTAGGGTGGACAAACGAAAATTGCTAGAGATTTATACAAAAATCGTTTCCCCGAGCGAACAACTCTAGGTAAAAATACTTTTGTAGCGGAACAAAAAGTTAAGACATGGTTCTTTTCCAACCAGGAAAACATCAAAATCCTCGACGTAAGCCCATTGTAATAGATGATAATGTATTAACATTCTTGCTTATATCCCCACATTTCAACTCGATGTCTTCATCAAGAATTAGGGATAAGTAAATCCAACTATCCAGAGGGTCTTAAAGCAATACAAATATCATCCTTTCAAAGTACATTTAACGCAAGAGTCTGACTCCTGCAGATCCAGAAGGAGACTTAATTTTATTGCTGAAATGTCAGTTAAAATCGAAATTCGATTTTTCTCCTTGATATTCTTTCCGATTTGCTTGAGGACATTCTACTAAATAGAGAGCGACTATGTGAATTTGTAATATCGTACTCCAAATACTTTTCGAGATATATACTGGCCAAAACCTCGTAGGCACCCTGTATATTAAACTTTTTCGCCATTTCTAGAGGTTTATTATATGAAATTAAGCGTTTGCGCGTGCATGAAGTCACTAAAAACTTTGACTTGTGAAACATAGAGGACTCATTGTTTTAACGTGCATAATATCATACAGATTCCTGTATTTATTAGTTAGCCAAACCGAACTATTTAAAACGGATTTTATTCGACTGCAAAAAATAATATATTAAAAACTAGTTTCAGAAGACGCATTTTTATAAGACAGTACCGTTCAGTACCAGTCGCTAAAATGCGCTTCTGAAACAGATTCTTTACTATTTTTATTTGGAGCTTTAGATTGATTTTAAAAAAATAAAATTAGGTGAGTTTTTAAATTTAGAGAATTTTGAAGTATACTCAGAGTACTGGGTAATATTTTATTAAACTTTGGTTTAAATGCTAGTTTAAGTTTAATTAGTACATTTATCATGTACGTTTAATTGCAAAAAAATGGGTTAAAATAAAAATAAGTAGATAAATAAATCTACTAAACATTGATTACGATTTAAATTAACGCACGCCGAACGTTACGACAGCTATGACGTTTAATATCAAGTCAGTGTTACCACCATTTGGAATAAAAAATTATTTCAATTTCTATAAAAGAACTCAATTTTCTATAAAAGAAGAACTCATTTAGGTGCTTTTATAACTATGTAAAAGCAACGAACCAAAATAGAAAAATTTTAGTTTTAACTAACCGTTTTAGTAGCATAGATCTAAATCTTTAAATAGTCACTCCTTGAATTGAAAGGATTTTCTTCTAATAACTGAAATAACACATACATTTCTAAAATTAAAATGACAGATTTTAAGCAAAATGTGGATATAATACATTTGACAACAATGTATGTCACGTCTATAATGACGCAATTTCATACTTAAAATAATTCTACCATAATGAATAATTTAATCAAGCATTAATTAAATGAGTTTTGTAAAATGTATGCAATCGAATAAAACATTATGTATGATATACGAACAAAACAACTTCCCACTCATTTCATTCAGGCAATTTGTTCAGAATATTTTAGTCTTGTAACATAAATATACCACATCCAAACAACCAACAGTAGCACGTCATTATTTGTACCATCCAATATTATGTTATGATTTCTCTTTACTAGGAAACTTGATAAAATTTTCATTAAAGCAAAACGAAATATGTTAAAATAGTTAGTTATTGCAAAATTATGGTTAATAAACAATAATTCAGGATCTCTTTGTTTGATTAATAACGATGTCTATTTATAATTTGAAACGCATGTCTGATTTGAACCGTCAAGTATTTACAACGTTCGCCTTGTTTCCATTTTGAATTTGTGCTGCCAACTTCACATTACAGTAAATGTTAAACCAGTGTTTCAAACAATCTAAGTCTACGATTTTGATTGTCAATACTTTGAAGCAAGATCAAGTATTCAAACGGTATGCTTTTAATTAACGACCCATTATGGATTTTGTATAACTTCACTTTAAATTTACGTTTGTTTTTACAATTTATAACCTAATTTATTTTCTGAAAATGTCACATGATATACATGACAACGTTGGACATGAAATCACTATTTAGTAACTTTTTTTAGCGTAGATTGTTCGTGGTTTGAATAAAGTATAACCTATTTGAGATTAGCTATGATTGTTATACAAGGGTGTCCCAAATTTAGGTAGCAAGCAAAAAGGCAAAGTGCAATGTACTTAAAAAAAATATCACTAATTTATCTAACAAACATATCTCAAAAATTCTTCCTAACGGAACACGACATCTTATAGACGAACTCATGGCAATAAATTTTATTCAAATTATTTCTAAATGAGTGAAGATAAATATGAATTTTTAAAACTTTGCTAAATTTGACGTGCAGACTTTAAGCTTTAAAAGAAAATTATCAAGAGAATTTAATCATAGCCCAGAAGTATTTATTTGAGGGGAAAATAATCAGCACAAACAAAGAAACACATATGTAGCAAGAGGTCAATCCTGAATATAAATCTGAGTTTCGGGATTTCAACCTCTCTTCAGGAACCCCCATAATAGCGAAAATGTAGAAATTCGGTTATAACTAACGATGCCGTATTCGTACAAGCGATCTAAAGTGATCATTGCTGGGGATTTTGCGCTCTCTGGAAACTCGAAAAATCGATATTTTGGAGTTCAGGAGTCTCGACAGATACACATTTATTTAGTCTTTGCTGACGCCCGACGTTTTGATCGATACCACCAACCTTGAAAGATCTATACTTTTTGAGATATCGAGAGGAAAAGTGCTCCGATGCATTCGATGAGACGCAATGAGCTTTCTGTTAATCCATTATTAGGGGAAGAATATTTGTTCTTCATGTCGTAGTATTCCGTACTTTGCATCAGAAATAAGGTGCATTTTGGCTCCGTAAAATCAGTTTTCGTTTATCGTCATTTCGTAGATCTTTTCACGTTTATATTGTTTGATTGCATTCTGTGACTGTTTTGTCTGTTCTTACGAAGTACACCACATTTTTCAATGTCGTATACCTATGCTATCTTAGCCCTTTCAACAAATATGTTGGACATTGACGTTTTTGTTTTGCAAATTCGTAAGAAGACCAAAGTTAATCTGAAAAGACGCGTAATCTGAGTCTGTAGCGTAGCATTCAGTGGAGTCGAGAGGAAAATTTGTAAAAATTATGGTTTAGTGTTGTAGGATAGGATTCAAAAATGTCGCGCATCAAAACTGAATAGAATGGTATCATTGACTCTTTCTCAATCTAACAGAATCCATTTGTTTCTGAAAAACCAATTTTCAAGCTTATATCTCGAAAAATATTGATTTTTGGTCAAGAAGGTTTAAAGTTATAGCGCGCAAAATCCCCCGCAAAACAGTCACTTTGGTCACTTTGGTTTGTACAGGTGTCCCATTTTTGATGGAATTTGGAGGTATTTCGAAAACGGCTAATCGTGAGCGGTTTCCTGGAAGCCTTAGCTACTTTTTTGAAAACAATTGTATGGATGTAAAGATATTCAATGTTTAGTGATAAGATATAAAAGTTTATTGTACGTTGAGAGATTATATCGATTTGTGTGTGTACGATCAAGTACAGTGAAAGTAGGGAGGAGACGGTTTGAGCAGTCAGAACTGATGGGTGTGCATTTAGCCCGTTCATAAAATAATTAATATAAAAGTTGCTTCGTTTATTGATAATTAAAAGACGTGTCATATTTATAAAATTTAATTAACTCCAGTTCATGGAACTGTTACTAAAATAAAGAAAAAAGCCTGCGTTTGTTACCCCGCGTTATTAAAAATTATATTCATATTTGTAAAGCCATGCGTTCTATTATTTTTCAAAATTTTAATTTTGTTAAATTATAATCCACGTTTTTAATATGAATCCAAGATTTTGAGATATTGTAAATTAAATAATAATTAAAAGGATAGCAATAATCTTATATTTCACGTACAATACAAATTTATTTTATTCTACATCAAAATGCAATCACCGCAATATGTCACTCATCTACAGAATGAAGGTTATGTAATTTTTCAACAAGTTTTCGTATTGACCAACAAATGTGGAAGAGGTGTGAAATTTTAAATCAAACTCCAATTGAAAAACGACATGATTCTTGTCAATGAAGACCAATTGCAACTGGAAAATACCTAGAGCTCTCGGAAATTAAAGAAAAAAAATTGGTGATATCCGCACTAATTTATTTTTTGAGGTTGAGCAAAAAAATGTGAAACAAAAAATATTTTTAGTAGATCTTAATTAAGTAAATAGTAAAATGGTAAGCTTGCAATTAGTAATTATGACTCCACCCAGTTGTCATTTGCAAGTTTGAGAAAGTATTTCTTGGATTTTTCAGGTTCAGTACAGGTTCAAACGTGTATTTCCTAAAACTGTGGGATTATTACTTTCCAGAGAAGGGTGGTATCACCATTACCATTCTTGTAATATCTTCGTTTAATTAACGATTTTTGTGTTTTTTCATGTGCATATGTTATAATCTAAATCTATACAGATCCACTGTGAATTGAAGACATGAGTGGATATATAGGTGTTATATTACAATTTTAAAGATTTGAAAAAATGACAGTTAAATTTGTCGTTGCGTATTTATTTCTATGCTACTAGTATTTTAAAATTAAAACTGTTTTTCAAGGAGTGATATTCATAGATAGAGTACAAAAATTTTCATTCGCACAAATAACAAGTTTTGAAAAATGTACCACAATATCTTTACCTATTCATGTACATAATTTTATTGCCAATCAGCTTACTATATTCTAAAAATGAAGTAAATAATTTTATTCTCAATCTCTATATTGCCATGTGTCATTTCAGAGGTTCGGAAAACGATTATTTTAACTGTAATGCTTTTATCATGGGTCAAAAATGTTATAGATGGGAGTGAAAATGTGAACTAGATAGTTTAAGTAATGCCAAATGAATCTAACCCAGAACAATATTAAATATTTGTAACAATAACCTAGTACCAGCATTTATTTAATAGATGTATGGTTTTGTAATTATAACATGAAGCCAACATGTATAAAAATAAAACAGATTGCTGTTCTAAAAACTTGGAAAATATAAATTTCAGGTCACCTGCTCTGTACAGAAACATGCCTACTTACTATTGTATAAGAGGCAAGCCCGAATACCATCTCAATCTAACATTGTTTTTTTTCAGTTTTTCATTTACTGTCAATCCTTGTTAGAAATTAGTTGAAGCGTTAATAACAAATGAATGTCTATGATTTTTTGTTTAACAGTAATTAGAGCAATGTCAGTTCGATACGATGAACGATGTGAAAAGCTGGGTTACGATGCATTACGTAGATACTGCCTTTGTGAAAACCAGTACAGCTCGTAATTGCTTGCGCGAAAAGTAATGCACGCCAGCGGAACAAGATTTATTTATACAATTACTACAAACAAACAAAATAAAAGAGAGTCAATTTAAATAATATAGAAGCGGTTTTGCCTCGCCAGTAAGAAACTGTTAGTTAATATTCGCTAACTATGATGTAAGTATTAAATACTAATGTTTCTGGTTGTTAATCGCTGTTATGATGTCAAAATAATTATCAAACAATGGTAATTTCACCAATTATTAATTGGAAATACCTATATTGGCAGTAAAATTTTGTATGCACCATAGGTAAAGTCAGAAAATGTTTTATCAACGTAACATATAATTAATGTGAACCTTTGTTGCTCGTCTCATAATCTCAGACTTGTTCAATTAATAAATAGCTACATAAACAAATATTTACTTCATCTATTTTACTTACCAAACAAGTGAAGGAATTCTGAAATAAAATAAGATGCAACTTACAAAACTCTTTGAACTATATAATGTTTAATATTTTTAAATCTGAATTAAAAGAAAAAATTATAAAAACTATATTATAGGTAGGGCACTACTAACGAATTATTCTGTAGTATTAAAACGACAAATAACGTAAGAAATCTTAAGGCATTATTGAGATTCCAACAATAAATAAGAATAAGCAACTTTGTCTTACACCACCTTTCCAGACCTTTAACAATTTGAATTTTAAAATGAACTGGCCTGTACATTAAAAACGATTTTGCAAGATAATGACCAATTTACGGATATCTCACAGGTAACTTAGATTCCAGTAAATCGTAAACTAAACTAGCTAATTTTTTAAATATCTCGAAAACTATCAGAGTTAGGGGTTAGTAATCTCAATACTCACTGAAGGTAATTAGTTCCAGCTTCAACAGCTGCACAGAAATGCAGGGTGTTCTCAAGTTATTTAAGTTTTAAATTGTTAGTGTTATATTTTGCGATGATATTAAAAACACCCTATACATCATAACATAATATTAAATATTGCAAAAGGTATTGAAAGCTCTTAGTAAGTTTTGAAGTTATTGTATTTTTTGGAGGATCTACCAAATCAGGTAAAATCGATTTATCTCAGAAACAGGAAGTAAGTCGGTATGAGGACATGTTAAGAGCATATATTATCTTTTATCGTATAATTCAAAATAAAGAAAAAAATACAGGGTCTTCCATTTAAAATAATCCTACTTTGATATGGTACGTGTTTCTGGAGCATGTGGTCTCGAATAATCTCGATATATGCATGCCTTATGTCTAATATTATTTATCGTTTTAATACTAGAATAATTTGTTAGTAGTACCCCACCCTGTATAATGTATAAATTATAAGAATAGAAATGCTGGGTTATAATAACCATAATTATATAGGCGGTTTATGCGTAATCTAATTTTAATCAAATGTATAGGATTTGCAAAGTCGTTTCTAAACAAAAATATTGAATTATTTCCAAATTAATGTGAAACTATACCGCTCTAGTTTAGCCTCATTAAGAACCAAATTGTAAATAATATTAATGAAGATATCTATAATATTGTTCAGTATTATTTTGTGCCGTAGTATATGATGAACGCAATTGCGTAAATCAATTGAAAGTAAATTGTATATTTTAATTACTGTTACATGTATTGGACCATTACATCTCTATTTAGGAAACCGCAATTGATTGCTCATTTTCGAGCGCATGCATTAGATTACTCATCTGTAGCAGAGTTATAATAACCACCTTCTAGTCTAGAGCAGAGGTTTGTAGCATAATAAACCTTTCTTCAATGAAATTGTTAATCTCATTTTCCAGTAGTGCAGATGATTTTGTTGTTGCATACCTGCGAATTCGTAAAACTTTAAAACCAGAATGTTTTGCAATGTTTAATTTTATGGAAACTATTTAACAATTTACAACGAAAATGCAATTTTTGAAAAACATACTAAGTAAATCTGTTGATTAAACAGTAAAAAAATTAAACGAAAACATACCTAATGAATAAATTTCGTAAATGCAAAATATTAATAAAAAAATTTATATCGTGTTTTTGTCGTATCTTAGTCGATTATATTATGTTGGTTTTGCATAACTTTTTTAACAATGTTCATATAAGTTTAAATTTAGATTAACTTCGAGTGGAATCCGAAGAAGACTTCCGTAAATCGATGTGGCATAATTACAACAATTGACAATAGAACGCATTATTCAAACACTTAGGATTTACAGAATTAAACATTTTGTTTATGTTTTTCCCATAAACCTTATTAAATTTTCTCTAATTTCTTTATACCAAAAATGCAATTTTTCTTCAGACTTAATTATATCAAATGTGTTTTATTAATAAAATTAGTATTCATATTTAGTAAAAATAACTCGATAGCATAAATGCCTGGTGTACCAAAAACTACTTGGAAACGCTAGGCTGTACAAGTGAGCAGCAGTCAAGCTTAAACACAGGTAGGAAGCGAGCTTGATTGAAATCAATAACATGACAGTAACATCAAGGTGGAATTAGCAAGCAGAACACAATGATTCTTTTCTTTTTACAAGTGCATACTCTTATCAGAGCCGGCATAATGCAGGCTAAACGCTACGACAGATCGACCCAAAACAGCAGGGTTATATTTAAAAGCATAATGCACATACCGCTTCACAGAACTATTTGGTTGAAGAAAATAATATTTTTTTATTTTTTAAGGTGAAGTTTACGCATCAAATGCATGACGTAAGCGGCGTTAAAATATAGGCGGAATTTTTAACACAATTTAACAAGTCAAGTCAAAGCAAAAATTTTATGCGGCTTGAAAATACTAAAGATAAACAACAAAAATACCAACGAAGGTTACAATTATTGTTATGCTTAGGCAGGAAATTCAATGACTTATTGTAGAATAGAACCACAATTTTGAGTGCTAATAATTTCTAATTCTGGATTTTTAAGATATAGATGGATAGATAGGTATAGATAGATAGATAGATAGATATATTATTTGTGGATTTGTCTAAATTTACATTATTTACAAACGATTCCCGGTAACTGACTAAACAAACTCCCTAAGAACTAAAAATTCAAGCTCCTTCTTTAAATCCCCCACACGGAAACTTAAATGCCCTTCTTCACATAAAATTTTCTCCTTTCTACTGCCCCCTGTCCATTCCTCTCACTTCCCTTTTTCTCCTAATATTGCTTGTCTTTTCTCTTTTTCTGATTTCTCACACTCTTCCATCAAATGCTGGAAGTTCTCTCATCCCTCACATATTCTGCACTTTCTTTCTCCATCCTCCCTAGCTAATAACGTTTACCTTTTCTTCATTCCATCTAAATCTCGCTATCATCCTTTTCGTCTTTAAACTTTTGTTTTCCGTAATATATTTCAGTACTCTCAGTCATAATCTTTCTATATCCTTCGTTATATCTTCCCTTTCCACTTATTTTGGTTCTTCTTTCTTTGAATTTGCGTATTCTTATCCCTTTTCACTATGTCGTTTCTATACCTCTTCTTCTTTCTACTTTTTCTCTGGCATATCCTACTCTTTCGTAATATAATCTTCTTTCTTCTTGTCCCTAATTGTATTCTCTGCTTTTCACTTCTTTCCAACATTTCTTTAGAATTGTATTTTCCTACCTTTTCTCTAAATCTTCATACCTCATTTGCTATCTTTCTAACATGCTCATCTTCTTCGTTTTTATTTCTTTTCCAACTATATGAAGCGGTGTTTCGTTTTTCTAGCTAACGTCTACCTCAATACTTTTCTTGTACTTTTTCCCTCCTTCCATCCCCCATACCTCCGCTCCGTACATCCATTACACTCATGCTGAATTTCTGGAAAAGCCACTTTCTTTTTTCATACTAACCCCAAACCTCTCTCTCTCTCTCCTATTCCACACACTTGCCCCACAACTTTGTTACCTTTTTACCTAATTCCTTATATGCTCCTCATATTTATTGTATATTTTGTAGTATATCCTAGATATTTCCATTCGTTTCCTTTCCTATCACTTCTTCTCCTCATTCCACTTTTTCTTCTCTTTTCCTTTTCCTTGTTTTTTTGAAACACTATTACTTTGTTTTTCCAACATTTGCCTTCATTCCTTTCAGCCTATATACTTCTTTACTACTTCTATTGCTCACTCTCATTTTCTTCCTTAATTGCCACCACCACGATATCGTCCGCATATGCCCAGAACACATACTTTTTTCCTTTCTATTACCCTCCACCCCTTTGTTTCCTTTCATTACCTCTTCCATATCGGCCATGTATGGCGTGAATAAGCTCGGGCTTGCTGGATCCCTGTTTCCAAGCCCTTATTGGTTCAAAAACATTCCTCCAACTTTTCCTTCTGTTCTGGTTTGACACTTTGTTTCCATATACAACTCTTCCAGTCTTCTATCAGCTTTTCTGTATCCCTTTTCTCTTAGCCCTTTGCATAGTTCTTTCTATTCACATTATCGAACGCAGCTTTTAGGTCTAGAAACAAAGCAAACATCTTCCTCCTTATTTTCCTGTGTCGATCGTCCTTCGCGTTTTAAAGCACGCAATGTAATAAATTAAATTTTATCGAAATTTTTATTTAAGCTATATACAGAATTGGCCTAAACGAAAACGAAACGGCAGTCATGTCAGGTTCGTAAAGATTTTAAACTGAAAACTCCAGACACGTCAATTTAGATTGCCAGAAACATTTTTCCAAGTATAATACCACCCCTATCTGTCATCCCTTAGCAGGTAGAACTAACCTCAAAATTTTTAAATGGAATAGTGGGTCGAGTTATACTTAGTTTGAAACATCTTTCCCGATTTTCTTTGGCTATGCCTAGTTTAAAAGTTTTACTTCTTCGGTTCTCAAACTGTGACTATTTTAACATTTTACAGTTTTTGGAAAATAAATCGCAATTCTTTGTCAAACTATTAATTTATGTACAATCATACATAAACACTAGTCCAACAAATGCATAATCTAGTAGGCGTCTAGATGTCAAACTAATTCGATTACAACCAATATCCATATAACATTTTAAGCTTAGAAATTAGTTTCCCGAACAAAATAGGGAAGTTTGTTACGCAATTATAAACCACTCATATGATGTTAATATATCCAGCATGTTGTTTTGCTAATAATTTGTTTAATTATATCAGTTCTTTATTCCTAACTTTGTCGGAAGCTTGAGCACCACATCTACAGATTGCTGAACAGACTTGCTGTTTTTCTAGTGCATGTTCTATAACGTCAGTTATTCTATATACACTTACTTTTGCCTGAAGAACATTGATAATTTAAGGATTAAGTAATTATTTTCCAATATTAGCCTTAACCTCTTGAACAATAGCTTTTCAAAAGTTTTTGGGATTCTATATGATTTAACACCAATTCCGATTACTTTCCTGGTTTCCAGCACGCAAGGGACTTGTTTTAATCTAATGGCTGCGTTAAGAGATATTTCACCACAGCTATCCCCTTCCTAAACAGGTGCTTCAGAATTTCTTCAGTTACGAGATCGAATCCTGGGGGGTTTCTTTGAGTTCAAAATGGTTTTATATCTCATTTGTTACTTTTTGGGAGTAAATGGTGTGATGATACTTTTGGTTCTTTGACTTTTGACGTTAGTTACATCTTGATTTATCTGCTTTGAATTAAGGAGTGAATATCTCAGCAAACAACTCTGCTTTTTGCTTATAGGTCACTGGTCTCTTAATCTTCTTGATTGCTTTCCAGGAGCAAGTAATCAATGTCTTCATATGCTGAAAGCTCTTGTAAGTATGTTGCTTATAGATTCGCCCTTAAGATTTTTGAAGTTTTAGCCCTCAAGCTGCTGAGCTTATTATTGTAAGTGTAGGGTCTCTCTTGATTCCTACTATCCTCTTCTGGCTCTTTTTCCCTTTGACAAGCTCTGTAATTTCAGATGGATTAATTAACACCTTTTGTTACGTATGTAATGTTTTCTATTATTATTGCAGCTGTTTGGATAATTCTGATGAAGTTTTCGGCTTCTTATTCTAATTAGTCCAGTCATTCTAAAGGTTGATATTCAGGTTTATGCTGTTTGCAGATTAATCTGGAGAAGCTTTTCAGTTTATTTTTCCCAGTTTTGTTAGTAAGAGTTGTTCTGACTGCCCTTTTTGGCGTAATGTTAATATAATCTCCTCATGATCCGGAATCCACGTCAAACGTCAGTTTCATTTCTATAGTCAGAGATTTTATTGGTGACAGTTTTCTTGTTAAATGATAGTTAACACTTGAGAGGCCCAATCGATATGTTTAGCGTTGAAATCTCCACGAACAATAAATCTTTCTTCTAAGTGTCTCCAGGAAGAGTAAGATAATCGTCTTTTTGAAGGATATGTATCAAGGTGAGTTAGTAGATGGCGCCAATGTTTATTATTTGTTTAGTTGATTTGATTCCAACCGTTGTTAATTAAATATTCTCTCTTTATCTTTGTAGATGACATTTTTCAAAGAGGTTGAGTGTTTTTCTTATTATAGTTACGTATTTACGCAACACTTTGTGTATTAGTATATTTAAAGTCTTATCTTGCCCCTGGGAATTGACCCGGAGAATAAAGCAATGCAGAAGGTAACGGGTATTATTGGAACCCGTTCGCTTTTCGTGTTAAAAAACTTGAACATACACAAGTTATTTATAAATTTTTAAACACCAGAGAAAACTTATACAAAAGGGTTTTTTTTTATTTCTTCTTATACCTAGTAATGCAGAAATAATTAAAAATACCAACCAAATGAGTGCGGTTTCCTACCTGTATAATAAACTCAGAACGTTATATGAATAAATTGATTGCTTTATCACGGCCTTGAGTTATTTGAAACCATCTACCTTTCATAGAGAGTAGGCACGACCAACGCGGGCGATTATAGCGCACCAAGACGAATGCGACCATTAGCTGGCGACGCTCTTCTCGGAAGGTTTTATTGACACCGCCACCGATTAGCTCCCTTGGGGCCACAGTGGCACAACTCGAAGACATCGCACTTGCGCACTTGAGTATATAAACTAGTATTAGTTATTTTAGTTTCTTTAAAAAATATTTGTATTACTTACTCGAGCTTTAGTTCTAAGTGTGAGCCCCCTTCGTCTTCGTTTGTTTTAAGAAAGGCTGTTTTACTGGTTTCTGTTGAGAAACTTGATTACACAATACTCCGACTCTATTGGAAACAATATTTCTTGGTTGAGGATTCGGTTTTTTTTGCTTATAGTAGCATTCTCTCTTCTTTTCTGTAGCTCTTTCTACTGTACATCCTCTATAGTTACCATGTTTTTTGTACAGCTTCTTTACATTGTTAATAAAAAGAAATTAAATTAATTGACACATTTCGCTACAGTTTAGATTTTAAAATACTAAAAAAGAAAGTATTTTTGTTTTTGCATAATACCGTGATGAAACAAAATTATTTTTTAATGGCCTAATTAAATAAAACGAGAAAGAAACGTAATTGAGCATGTGTATTTTATGAGATTGCAGAACTGAAGGGGAAGGAAAACGTGAGCCTGAAAAATTTGCAGTTATGATATCATCAAAAATTCTTAGAATTTTCCAATTTCTTTTTAAGTCGAAGGTGTGACGCATTCTTAAAAATAATTTCCTAAATATCCAACTTCAAACACCGGTTTTAAGTCTGTTTCTGATAAACAACGGTTAATTAATTTTTTCAAAGCCTAATCGGTTTTGTATTACACTATTGTATACAGAGTGAGGTTTTCTTCTTTCCATTATATCTCGAAGACAAAAGTCGTTACAGGAAATCTGTTCTAGGTTTTGTTGGTTTACGTCTAAAGTATGAAAAAATTGTCTTTTTTTTTCTATCCCTTAGAGTGATGAAAAACAGTTTGAAAGAAAATTACCAAAATTGAATTTCAATCAATTAAGATTTCTTCAAAGTCTTATCTGGTAGGCCTTTTTTTAATTTTGTTCGGCTACTAATTTTGCAAATCTTTCCTCATTAACCATTTTTTCTATCTGCTATATAGTTTCCGAGGTTCCCCCATACAAATAATGGAAACTCTCCTGTATAGAGATTAATACAAGTGAGATTATAGAATGGGTAACCCAATCTTAAAATATTATTGCTCTAATAGAGTCCTTCTAGATGGAGGTGGGGGTGGAATGCACAAAGACAACATTAGTTGTAAATTTGTAACTGCCGACGATAGGATAGTCTTGATAAAGACATATATCATAGTATAGATTCACTTAAAGTGGAGGGTAGAAATAGAGTCGCTACCCTTGATGATTCAATGTGCTGACGTTTTGCCCGACCTATGCAGACTTCTTTAGGAAATTTAGGCGTGACAGTCTTGATAAAGCCTTAACAATAGTGGGCGAGGCGTCCGGAAATTACAACCACATGATTGTTGTTTTGTGCATCCCACCTCTACCTAGAAGGACTTTATTAGAATATACCCATCAATAAATAAATTTTGGAGGAAACTTTCCTATACAGGGTGAGATCCCGACCAGCAGGACGGAAGTTTATAACTGGAAACAATAAAAAGTTTTACAAGGGTTTGTCATTTTAGTAGCATGCATTGATAAATATTACATTTTAAAATTTTTGTGAAATATACAGTATGTCCTAAGAAAGTGTGGCGCATCAAAGTTATATTTTTTCTTATAGGACACAATGTACATTATTGCGTTTTGATTTCCCGTAAAAATAAGGTATACCCTAACTACAGAATGTTCTGAGTTACGTCACTTTTCTTAAAATCTGATATTAAAAAAGGTCATTATCTTCCTAATCCAACAAATTATAACAAATGTACTCTTACGTAGTTGGATGTAGCTGAATGTTCCATGATTGAATATTAAACATCTCTTTACAGAGTGTTTAGAATTTATAGTTAATTAGCAGATCATTCAATATGTAATATGAGCCTTATTTGTGGAACATTCTGTATTTTATTAATTCATAACTAACAACGAAGTTCTCTTTCAGATAGTATAAAGGTGTCTTATACTTAAAGTGTTACAGTTTTGTGCAGTTTACAATTTCCTTAAAATTAATGGTTTAAAACATTTTGTAACTAGTTGAAAAATTGACCATTTTGATACTTGCTTTTATGATGAAAAGTGTCACATCTGTCACGGAAAAACATAATACAAATACAAAGAAAATTTTGGAGAATTTAGGGATCAGTAAGAATGAAAAACTTAACAGGACTCTGCAGGATTAGCAAGATTGTTTGAACAAAACAGCTAAAGTTTTTTAAAGTTATTATTTTTTGAAAAATAATTTGGCTATTTCTTCAAACAATCTGCAACTGTAAATATAATATCAATTTATAAAATGACATTTTACATCGACATAACGCTAAAGTATGACTTTACATCAGTATGTCAGTACGTAAAATGTCCTTGTTCAGTGTCATCCCTTTACGTCGCAAATACTTCACGATCCCATTTATCTTAATCGCGTATATCAGGACAAACAAAATTCGTTCTTATGTCAAATAAAAACGTTTTGTATACTTGAAGAGGAACCGCAGTGGCACTTGATTTGGTACCTAGAAATCTAAAGATGTTGGGGCTGCAAGACATTAAATTTCTGTTTTGTAGATTATTTGTCTCCGGAAAAATTTAATATTTACCTTGGTAAAAATGCTTTTTCAGCTTCGCCAGTTGCAAGTGCATCAAACGCTGATTCAGTTAAAAAAAGAAGTGCCCCCATCCTCGGTAAATAAATAGTATAACTGATTACATTACCGTATGTATTTTTGTTTTAAAATCTCCCGCTACCACTACTTTAAAGAAAATTGTGAATTGCGCAAAATTGTAACACTTAGGCATAGGACGCATATACTATTCGAACGAGGACTTCTTTATTAACGTTATAGATGTAATATTCTGGATGTTCTGTTTTAAAATAAGGCTCATATTACATATTGTGTTGTCTCCCGTAATTAATCTGTAAATTCTAACGCACCCTGTAAATGGATGTTTAATATTCCAAACATGGAATATGTTCAGCTAATATCAAACTATTTAGACGTAAAGAGTAGTTGTTTTGATTTGTTGGATTAGAAGATATTTACTTTTTTATAATAATATTTCATATTTTAAAGCTAACATAAAAAAAAACACTCTGTAGGTATAGGGAACCTTTATGAATGTATACCTTTTTTACGGGCAATCAAAAAACGTAATAATATACATAGTATCTCATAAGAAAAAATATTACTTCGATGCTCCAAACTTTTCGGATATACTATACAGGGTGATCTGCGTACAGCGTGCATTAAAAGTTTTTAACTTGCAGATAAATCTTAAAATTCGGTACGCGGTCATAATTGAACATTTCGTTCTACCTAAAATATTTTAGATCTCCAGCTATACAGGGTGTGCCAAAGTTGCTATCAACTTTCTTATTTTAAATACAAACCTATAATTCTTTTTGTATGGGTCGATTGTCCATATAATTTTGAGTTTTATAACCTAAATTATTCTTATTCTTAACCGTCTTTGACATGTCAAATTTTCAAAAAAAATGGTCTTTGTGGTAGTTAACGAAAAAAATTTTTATCTCACTAATCAGTTGAGATTATAAAATTAAATTTATGGAGCAGTTGGTTGGAAGTCAGGCCTACTCCTGATGTCTACTAGTGATTCCATCTTGTACCATATGGGCACAGGCAATTTTCAAATATCACAATCAAAAATGATCAAAGAAATCAACTTTTTCAAATGGCACCTTCTGCTTTTTACATCATTCGAGAAAATTGAAAATTTTCTATACCCAATTCCTCTCGAATGACGTAAAAAAAAAAGCAGAAGGTGCCATTTAGAAGTGACTTTGATCATTTTTGATTGTGGTATTTAAATTGCCTGTGCTATATATTACAAAATGGAAACTATCCAGTAGGACATCAGGAAAATAAACTAATTTTCAAGTGTTCATAAATTTCATTATAGAAATATGCGTTTTCACAAAAATGTTTACATTTTAGTATAAGTTTTCTTTGAATATATTGAATTTTTCTATCGACTTCGAGGAAATCATAACAAAGTGGCGGATTTTTGACAATTTTTTTATGGAACGCCCAATTATATTTTTTTGTAGTTTGAAAGAACTAACTTTCATCTATCGGATGCAAAGTTTTCAAAATTAGTGTGAATGGCCGAAGTAATTAATTTTAAAAATAAAAAATTACAAATCAAAATCGTACAACTGAACATCAATTTGTTCTGTTCTTGTAATCTCATAGTCAGTCGATTTGGACGATTTACTGATATGTTACATTTTAGTATAAGTTGTTTTTAAATACATTTACGTTCTTTCATACTACAGAAAAATATGCACCAGGTGTTCTATGAAAAAAGTTAACAAAAAAATTGTCAAATCCGCCATTTTTTGTTATGACATCCTCAAAAGTCAATAGAAAAAATTCAGTAATTCCAAAAGACAACTTATGCAAAATTTAACATTTCAGTGAAAACCACATGTTCTATTCTAAACCGTTTAAAAGTTGTAGAGTAGTTAAAATAGAGGGAAAATATAAGTAGACACCCTGTATTACAAGCACATTTTAAAAAAATGACATACATGAAAAGGTTCCAAGGATAAAGTAATATAATTTTAGAGTTATATCAACTCAAGTATATATGACCAATCGGCCCATGTAAGAAATTATAGGTTTGTATTTGAATAAGAAAATTGATAACATAACAGCACACTCTGTATAACTGAAGATCTAATATTTTAGGTAGAACAAATGATCGATTATGGCTCTGTACAAATTTCAAGTTTCTGATTTTTAATGCAAGTTCGGGGGCGAAACTTTTTATGTTATTTTACCATAAGGCGTAACGTTAGTTAAAGGCGCGTATAACGTAATGGTTACCTTCAAATTCATACCAGGAAGTATAAATCAATCTTTATTAACACTGACTGTATTAATAATTGAGCGCGCAAAGTTTGCAATTTGTTTAAAAAATAAACAAATAGTCGACGTTGTGAGTGACAAATTTCTTATTGTAATTAGGACAAAACCAGTGGCTTAATTTGTTGGTACTTGTAACATGTTTGAGATATTGATATCTAGGCGACGTAAGTCTTTTGAGAATATTCTAAAGTAAAATGCAACTGTTGTGTGAACGTTTATTATTGCCCATAGGTAACGTAAATCAATAGTAAAAATTTGTCAAAGATAGCGCTTGTGCCTGTAATTTTTAGATGATTTTCTCATAATATCAAAATACTTTCCATTTACCACATTGAAGTCATTGGTAATTAAGTCGCAAATCATAAGTACAATAACTTAAAATTTATCAGCCCGTCGTTCGTAATTCATCACATGTTCAACCTTGGGCTGGCGGTTTGAATAGGCCTCATTAGATAGATCTACCCGGAAAACTCGAAAACGTGCAGCGCCGAATAAACGCGAACGTCGAAGCAATAATCAACTTTTGGGTCGCAAGGCGGGTCCGCAGTTTACGTTGGCTTCGTATAGGGTGTACAACTACGCTCGATTTTAATTCGATTTTCGCGTGTTTAAATCAATTTAAAAATTTATATTGATATGTTTTACTGTTGTTATGTTGTTTTGTAAAAATACTATTTTTTTGATTCGCGTGTGCATGCGCTATAATGAAAATGTCAGTAGTGCAGAAAATTAAACAACTAACAAACAATTTTACAAAATTAGTTGAGTTCAAGGCAAATGGTCGTCCTTTGCAGAACTAAGTTTACGACAAACTAGCAAAGACAAAAATAAAGTTGTTCAATGAAACTTTCACTGAGTAATGTACGATTTAGCTGCTGGACATGGCGTTTGTGAGTATCAAATGTATTTTACTGTTTTGTTTGTTATTATTTCTAAAGACTCGTCAGACTCGCTATAGTGCAAATTCGGTGTAAGAGATTTAAAACATTTAAAGAGGAAATAAAACACCAACGTCTGCAGAACACATGGAAATGCTCAGTAAATTTTGCAACCGTGAAATGTTGATATTCGTACACAGCTAGATAATGCCTGAAAATCCTTAGAGATTTTAATGAGAATGTTTCAGAAAAATCGCTATATTTTGAACAAAATTGTAGGTGTATAAACTTTTTGCGTTGCATTTGAGTTATTTATATTTTAAAAATATGCCTATTTTTAAATTAATTTTGACCTCCCAGTATGATTGACCACGAGCCGCCATAGTTAAAACCATAATATAATAGTTTTAGATTAGCATTTCATAGATAGCACCTTTGTTTTCTAATTGTTTACTTCAATTTAGGTACGTGTATTATCTTTTATATTATTTTTTATTGCCAGTTTTATATTTATTTGATTTTAGTAGAATCGAAGGCTTCATAATGAAACACTTGAGCAATCTTCACTAGAACCTGATGTAAATGTTGTCTGTGCGTTATGTCATGCAAAAAAGGGCTTATCGTTCTCGGACATTGTATCATAGCTCTAAATCGCAAATTTTAGTCAGAATAAGTTTTAGTACTACTTTTTCTGTGGTACTGGTAATTTCGACGACATACGTTCACCTATACGGTGTTAACAATAACAGTATTGTTTTATACTACTTCAGTTTCACGTACAGCTGAAATAACTATTTTAATTTATGTTTTTCTGATAAAGACTAAAAACGCGTAATCAGAGATGAATCTTGTTTCCTTGTTTTGACCATCCATGGTAGTTTTACTTTCAAACCGTATTTATTTATTTCGACCTTCAACTATAATACAAACAAAGCGTTTGTATTTATTCTGGAACAATCTATTTGAATGAACCTCCATGTTACCAAAATTGGTTTCCACTAATTAGTAACACCTCATTTAAGCGGCATTTTTTGCATTCATGTGCCGCCTCTTTGCAATCAGGATCAATTGACACCAAGTAGCTTCTGTTGACAGTGAATTAAGTAAATTCAATCTTGCCCCCTTAAAAAGCTTTGTACGCTCTATGCAGATCACAATGTATTTTCAAAATAATTTAAAAATGTAATACTGTGTATACTACTAAAATCCTGAAACTTCTAAAACTTTTATTGTTTCGCTATAAACCTCCGTTTTAAATTTGCTCGAGATTCACCTGTATATTTATGATATTATGTAATAATTTTGTTAAATATCAGTTAGCTGCTGTGATAATCTGCTACTAGAAAAACATCTTAGGTAAAATTTTTTTCTGCTATTTTTTCAGGATAATATACAAAATCTAACAGCTATAATACACATAACTTCATTGAGAAGAGTAAAAGACACGATTGGATGCAAACTAGTCATCAATGATAATCCAATAGAATAAGTGATGATATTAAAACATTCTGAGACAGAAAAAATATCCGTATCATCAGACCGGATACGTGCTTTAAGAACAAAAAGAGTGCAAGTAGCGATATTAGATTGCGCAGATCATAAATGACTTCGACCACAAAGAAGTTTTTCATAGTTTTATTTTTTATTAAGACAAAAGTTTAAACAGTACAAATCGCTATTACACAATGGCAATTGGCTATAAAGAATTAATGTTAAAGAAGTGTTAACCACTTCACATATCGTTTTTATTGATTCCAATACATACATGCATATTTATAGATCAACTAATAATCAATAAATTTATTTAATCAGTTTCCTATTAGTCCTCAATTTAAGTATGTATGTTAGTAACGATATAGTGTTACTTTTCTTCATCCCGTTTGCTTACTACTAGTACCTATCGTTTCTTCTCTAAATGACTCAATGTTTACTTGGAAATAAGTACTGTAGGTGATAAACGCATATGGTATTTCAATAATTAAGAACAAACATTAAATCAAAGTAATAACAGTTAATTTTTTGAATAACCAAAAATAACGGTACTTATATTAAATTCTATATATAGAAAATTTACTGTAACTTAACGAATGTTTTGACATTTTACCACTACCATTTGTAATTATAAAATTGTTGTCCCACGCGCACATGCTTTAACTAAAAGCGACAATTTAATTGTTTCTTAAAACATGTTGAATTATTAGGTATTGACCTTTTGATTCGCGACACTTAATCAAATTTTTTGTTGTCGCATTTAAAAAGAAGTTTTTTGATTCCAGTTTCGTAAATACTTTCTAAAATGCTTTGTTTAAATTCTTTTAATGCAATCAACATATTAATTGAATGTAAAGTTGGTTTTATTATATTAATGATCTTCCCGCCATTTCTTTTTGTACATATTACTGTATAATAAAAATCATTGATGTTAATCAGCAACTAGAACCCCAGAAATAAAGGCAAAACTAAAAAAATTAATATTTTTACTTTCCTTTATTTATAGTATTGACAATATATCATTCTTGCAGACATCTTGCAATTTTGTTTCAATTTTGCTGTAATTAATGATATGACGTTAATAGTATATTATTTGCTGAGGATGTTAGATGCACAAAAGCTCTGCATAAAATATACTATATTTTCCTCAAATGCAAGCAAAAACAAAAACAGCAAAATAAACCGTAAGGAATTTTTTGACAAGCAAATCCCGTTTGCTTTGTAATAATTATACAGGGCAGCGCTAAGAATGAGTACTGTATCCGGAAACTATCGGTCGTAGAGGCTTGTGGCAAGTAAAATATTACTAAAACGGCAAGAGAAAAATCTGAAAATTATTATCAAGTTTCACAAAAATTACTGCATTCTTGAATTTAAAAAAAGTAAGTTTCTGTGAATTCCGCTATATTAACCTAACAAAAATACCTGATCTTTAAAGTCAGAAAATTATCTGAACCTTTTTTGTTTGACGAGTTTTGCTGTATCTCTAAAAATAGGTGATAATTTAAAAGGTTTCCATAAAGAACACCCTGTATCTTTGGAAACGCCTAGGTCGATTTTAGCAAACCTTAGGCTACCATTGTTAGATACAAATATTATATTTGAAGTTTTGTTAGTTTCACATATCGCCGCTAGATGTCTTTTTCGACATTCCGACAGAAATGGTTAATTTTATCAAAAAAAATTAAAAGCATTGCATTGAGTATGATTTTGTTTTTTCATGAAAAGTAGCTAAATAATACCTAAACAAGTTCATTAAAACCGTATCTTCATATATTGTTCTTAACTAAATTTAAGCTAAAAAAATTATACGGAAATCATAAATTTTAACTTTTTAAACTATTTTCTGGAATTCTTTTTTATTCATCAGAATAAAATTACCCTTTATAGTAAATTGCATATTTTTTTGTTTAAATGCATATTAAACAATGGTTATATACGAAAAGACATTTAATCGAAGCATGCTATACAATACACAAAACAAATACTATTTAATTAAAATATAAATAATCCTCAATTGTCGGTGAATTTATTAATGTTTTGCGTTACTTTGAGCCAATTTTATGCCTGCTTACAAATGCGTTTCAACAACGATGAAACTGCTGATGGATATACTTGCAGTTTATTTTATGTCTTCAGAATGCCGCATTAGCAAAAGAGGTTGTGGGTCGATATCCGTCAGCGTCCTTGCGATGTTGACTTTTTCGATTAGTGGCGAGGTTACGAGGCAATGATGATTTCGGCTTACGTTCAGCAGCAAAGATTTGGAAGAACACGAGAATATTAACCGCGCACTTTTGAAGGACCATAGGTAAGAGAATACTTTGATCGGAGGCTGGACTATTGCCATTGGATATTAGGGATGATACCTAAAATAGAGATTACTTTGGACCGACAGAAGCCAATCTGCATAATATGCATTATTGGGCTGCAGAAAATCTGCATTGGATGCTTTAGCACCAAGGACGTTGGAATTGAAACGTGTGGTGTGCATACTGGGTGGCAGAATTATTGAACCATATTTTTCGATTAATTCATAAATGACTTTTCGCCAATCAATTACCGTTATTTGTTGTTCGAATACACGGCGAAATTAGTTCTCGCAGTTGGATGGTTGCCCAGCACATTTTGCTATTATTTGCAAAAACATATTAATGCAGTATTTAAAGAACGGCGTTAAGTTGGAAGAGGAAGTCTGTTTCCATGGCCTCCGCGATAACCAGACCTCCGCGATAACCAGACTTAACTTCTTCATTTCTGTTATAGGGTCAGTTAAAAGGACGTTATGTTTCAGACTCCACCTCGACCAAAGAAAATATATAAATCCCCGTCAAGTTCAATGCACTTGGTAGAGTCCACCTATGTTCAATGCTCTTATTTCATATTTTTAAAGCCCTTTCGTCAAAATACTTATTTGTGGCAGCAATCCATCTTCATTCGACTGTACTTCTTCCTGCATCAAATTTTCGAAGTTTGGTAGTAAGCTAAAGTCCGTGGGGCTTAAATCAGACGAGTAGGCAGCATAGGATACCAATTCTAACCGTGACTCATTAACTTTTGCCATAGCAATAACCGATTTAATGGCAGGTACGTACCTAGTGAAACAAAAGTTTTTATAATCCGGGTCGTTTTCATGAATCTTGTCTTAAGCAGCAAGTATGTAGTTTGCATAGTACGCTCCGTTAATTGTTTCGCCTTTTTAAGATAATCCACGAAAGTATGCCAAAACACGTTTCATCCGCGTTGCTATTCGATAATCGCAAAAATCTACTGCATTGCGTTTAAGCAAATCCAAACACTCTTTGTGAAACAGAGCGTCAGTTTTTGGTCAGTGTAAGCAGGCGCAGCACCCATCAGCGCGAATAACATAATCCCTAAAACTTGGGTTAGGATATAATATGTTAGCTCTGTTGAGTATTACTTCCATCTCCATCACTTTGTAAGAATCCGTAAAAATAATTTAATTATTTCCAAATTTTTATTACAATTTTGCATAGAAGTTATAAATTTGTACACAGAATCTATAAGCAAAGCAACAATGTCATTATCAACTGTGCATGCAGGCGATAACAATAGGTGTGCTGAGGCACGCAACGTCACATTCGAGAGATAGCTCGCGTATAAATACGAGAAGGCGCTTGGCTTAGCCCCTCAGTGCTCTCAGTTCTCTCTGTTCTTGCAGATTGTCAGAGATTCACCGTTCACCTGACCATGATTTTATTAAGAGTTTTACCGATTTTATTTTACCGTTCGCCAAGTTAATTTTTATTTTTCATTTTGTACCATCTTTGAATTTGGAATAATTTGTAGTTTAGTTTCAGCAGTTTATTTATTTGGAGTCTGCAGAATACAATAAAATTTATTAGTAATCAGAATCGTTACCGAAACGTATTATACCTCCGACATGGTTTTAAACGTAGAGCGCACGTTCTGCGGGCTGAACCTGGTGTACCTATCACTGTGTCGAATACGTGTGGAGCCTAAAGCACATGCGGAATGACCTGTGATCCCCAATTACACTGTGCCAAGTACGCTTGGTGTAAATTGAGCGAAAGGTCCTTGTACCGTTCCTATTCTCTTGCGCAAATACCGAGTACGCCCCAGTGCCAACGGCAGAAAGGCCGATAGATAAGAAGGACTGTACTGATTAAGTTTGGCGTCTGCTGAGCGGAAGAACCGTCTTCCATTGCTGAGACCGCGGCGGGTGTGAATCTGCAGAGGCTTGTAATCTACTCTACCTCTGCCGTTCTGCCGGAAGAATTTTGTTGTAAAGTTTCTGCCGCGGCGGAAAACATATATTATCGGTGCAACTCTCGAAACTGCCGTGCAAGCCATACGAGAACGTTTCTCGCTAAACAAACAGACCCGCGTAATTCAAGTGTGTTCATCAATCATAAATTTAACCTCACTAAAGACACGCGCTAAAATTCAACCGATAAAACTCACCCGGATTCATATCCAAATAAAAATCATTATCAGCTACTTGCATCCTCCTGCATTAACATTAAACCACCGTCGTCTCCGAAATTTAATTAAACGCTGTTTCAGGAATAATTAAAAGTCAACCACCTGGAAGGTTAAGCTGTATAGAACGCCCGGACCGAAACTCCTTACTGGCCGTTACACCGCCAAGAAAGCCACATTCAGGAAACAGGCCGTAGTGCGGAATGTAAATAAAGAAAAACATTTGAACTGTTAATTTATATTTTATTTACGTATAATAAATAATTGTTAATTGAGGTTCTCTTCCACTAAAGCTAATTTCTGTCGTAATGCTGTTTTTTGTTTACCTGAACGCAGCTCTTGCGATCACGTTTAAAGTCTGCAACCGAAGTTTTAATCATTAGTACAGTGAAGATTCACGCAATGCTGCCATCTAGCTGAATTTTATTTCTTTGAGGATAAACCCTTAATATGAAAATATTTAATAACGCACAATTCCAACTGGCTCCATTGTTGCAACTTTCAAAACTTTAGCAATATTGACAGCATATCAAACAATTATTATTTGACAGAATTTGTTTGTTATTCCAAAGTTAGATATATAAATGTTGAAACAATACTCTTGCCACATAAACATCAGCCAAATTTGGACCTTATCACAAGTTAGGCCAGAGACTTTTCAATGTATCCTCTATTATATCATTTTATAGCCAAGAATAGTTCTTCTCAAGTAGTAAGATATACGACATTTTTACACGGTAACCTTTGAATACCTCCATTTAGATATATTTTAGAGATACAACAAAATTATCAAACAAAAGAGTTCAGATCATTCTCGACTTTAAAGATCAGGTATTTTTGTTAGAGTTAATGTAGCGGAATTCACAGAAACATCACTTTTAGATTCAAAATTGCAGATACGCCATTTTAGAAACTTGGAAATAATTTCTCTTGACCGCTTTAGTAATAGCTTCTTTTACTTACAACCCTTTACGACGGATAGTTTCTGAGTGCAGTTACCTTGTAACGTTCGAAGTGTAAAACGCTCCTCCTGTGTACACACTTCCTTAATTTCGTGGGCATTACTTTGTATTGGTTTCCGGCGTTGTCAGCAGAAACTGTCCACGATTGGTCTGCTACATTTGAACACTTCGGAAAGCTTGTCCTAAATCAACGCCGTTCACGAGGAGAAAGATAAACCCTAATCTCAAAATTTCCTCGCTTGAAGGGGTAATCAGGTCGATGGGAGAGATTCTGAAACCCTTCAACGTTTTAAAAACTTTATTTTGTAGGTAAAATATATATAATACCGCATAAAGTGAGCACAAAATTTGCTAAAAGGTTGTGCTCCGTGAACTGTTCAATAAGCATGTCCTGCATTCTTCCAGGCTAGAGGACGCTTCGCATCAGGTATACGATTGCCCTCAGGGGTTTATCTATCGCTAACATCCCTATGTTTATTCTAGAGAGGTGGTTTATGTCTCCCTATTACGAATATATTCTCTTCCGGTTGTTCCTTCGTCAGCGGCTGCGGCTGTTGCGCAGGTCTACTCATGGCTTTTGGAGGCGTTGTGCGAAATAAGCTACCCTCGAATACTCCGTCAGATTCGCCAGACACGATGGAAGCTCATTCCGAACCGTTAGTACCATTGAGAACAAGAGTAATACTCTACTGCTGCGTGGAAGGTCAGAGGTTTTAATATCTTTTAATTGCGCGTGAACCTGCAGTCGACCTATCCTCAAGTAAGTCACCCCTTGACACCAACTATCAGACGCGAGGTGGCTTGGATTATTTGTCTAAGCAGATGTAGTAATTGCATAATATACCTGGAACGTTAACTAGTTATAGATAAGAGTATTTAATACCGTGGTGTATAAGTTGTGTAAGAAATTTAAACCTCAATCTTAATTAAGCCGAACGCATTTTAGTTTCCATTGACTTTCCAGCACAGGCTCGTCCCCAGACAGGCCATAGTGAACAATCCGTTTAAACTTCGCGGTGACTGAATTAGTCTTAAACTTCCCTTACACGTCTTCCTTGATTCATGTAATCTGTAACGTTGCTCAGTACCATAAATCGACACATTCTAGGTTAAGTTCACCATAGGCGTACCTTCAGTATGCGAAACGTAATTGCATATATACGAGACAGTGGCGTAGCAGTCGATATTTGGGTAATTCTACTTTACTTTAACTTGTAATTATATGTGGCCCTAGTCATTTCAAGTGTTACCTGGATGTTTTAATGCTGTGCATTACCGTTTTAGCTCGTGTGTATTCGTAATATATCTGTGTCTATTTAATGCTGTAGACTGTCACAAATTCGTTTGTGTATTGGGGTGAATAAATATTGTATGAAGGTTTCTCGGACTTTATGTTAAGATTCTTTCGTGATTTGTTTCCTTTTCTGTATATTCTGGCTGAGACGATTGTTTGCTAACCTTTGGTTCTGGGTCAAGATTCTTCTCTCAGCGTTACTCGAACTGGCGCCCTACCTTTACAATTTTTTTCCTATAGGTTCTAGGAATAACGTTGACTTTCCCTAACCCGCACCCTACTCTCCACTGACACTTAATCATTATCAGCTCGGTCATGTAATGGCATACTTAATTAACGTTTGAAGTAAAAACTATTTATTTACGAAAATATATTTGTATTTATTTTGTTTTCAGTTTATATCTTAAGGTAACTATTAATTTTCTTCAATTTCCATTTTTAATATACGAACCATATATTGATCTATATTTGACTATATTGATTGTTTTCTCTTATAATAAGCGTAATTTTTTAAGGATTATGAATCACTAATTTAAACTTTTACATTTGTTAATATTTTCCTATAAAGAAAATTATACAGTGCATTCAACTAAAACGAGTCCCACTGAATAATTCCTTTACTATTTTGTTTTGAGCAAAATCCAAAAACAAGGCAATATTTGTTTTTAGGAGAATCTTTTAATGTCAATTTTGAGTTTCAAACCAGTCACATGTCAAAAATTTTTAAATGTGAGAAGGTTTAAGTGCCCCTTATGATGAAGGTATTTTCTCTCTTCTTTCCCTTAGTAGCTCCAACGATGCTTGTACAACTTTGTTTTTATCTATTTAAAATCATTTTAGAAAAATTTATTTATATAAACTGTGACGTCTAGCAAAAACGACTATTGTTATAAGAAACAATGGCCTTCACTTAATCTAATATATCCTGTTTGTGTAGATAGAAAGAAAAACTACCTGAAGACTAAGTGACATTAATTAGGCCAATACGGAATTGCATATAAGCGTGTTAACTATAACGGGTTAATGTTGAGTATCAAATAATGTACTAGCTGAAGAAGCATCAGACTTATTAAATGAAAAATACAATTTGAAAAGAAAAAATAGTATAAAAGTGTTGCATACGTTGTCTATTCCTCTCAATTTAACTTTGAAATACTTATCTTTTTTAGCAGTTCAGTTGATACACCTACTACCTCTTTCCATGACCAGCCTTCCCGGTAACATATGGTTTCATTCGTCTAATCTTCATTGTGCTTAATTATGGAAGCCAAATTACAAACTTTGAGTAACACTCTAAACAATGTTAAAATGTCTATTTATTTTGTTAATTAATTTTAGAAAATGCTGAGTGAAAAAATAGACAAGTCATTGTTATGTACCTCACAAGAAATCTGGAAATGCAGTGTTGGAAAATGCCATTCTGGAATATCTTCTACTTTGTAAACTTTATAAAACTTCCAGTAAACTGAAAACTTAATTAGTTTTGCATTTTATGCATTTATTAAAAGAAAGTAGAAACCGCATTCATTATTTTGAAGTTTTACTTACCATCTTATATATATATGGTTTTCTCAAACTTAACTGGATATACTTCTAAATCAAAGTAAAATCAATTTAAAAAATATATAATAAGATTTTAAAATAAAACAGTTGCATTTCTTAGTTTGTGAGTTATTCTATGTCATATCATAGAGATAATTGTCGCCCATAATCTCATATTTCAATGAAATTTTATTTCTTTCCTTATAAATAATATATTATACATTCATATCCCTAGTAGTTTTTAAAGAAAAGGTTGAAGACAAAATACATTTTTCCTCAAAAGCCACTGTTTTTGTTTCGTAATGTTTTAGTTCGTATACTTAATTAAAATTAACTTTGTTTGGTTCAATAACCTACTTGATGGACAAAGTCATATTTTAAAATTTCTCTTATAAATTAAATTTTAGAATATGTTATAGTATAGTGAATTTATGATTTTCTTTCGAAGAAAATGCCTCTCTAATAATCATCTTGTACTTGTATTTCAATTGCCACTTCTTTTACCGATGATGAGAAGTTAGCAAGACTTTCAACAATATATTCTAACCTACTACATTAAGTTGGTTGCATTAGGCAAACTGTGCAATGCTTTTAAATTGAAGACTAGTGAAACAGCTTAAAAACTTCTTCTAGACAACAGTATGACGGAAACAGAATCCTTGCTACAGAAAGTTAATGCTCATTCTCATCAGTGGGTTTCAGCCTCTGGGTGGTTAGCTACTAAAGATGTGTGACAATCTATTTCTTCAAAAACTGTAAGCAGCTAAACCTTTAACTTTAATTTAGCTATGTTTCGGCCAAGTTCAGTGCAGCGTGACGAATCATTTGTCCTTGAATTACGCATCGGGTTAAAAGTAAGAGTGTAAACACTTTGACTCTACATAAAAACCTGTTTGGCCATGGCCCCAGCCGTTTACGAACCAAAAACACATTTGGATCGTGGATCTCGTACGAACATTTTTAACATCTCGTTCACCTCTACTTGATCAAAACATAAGTACACGTGGTTCTAACCCCAAAAACAAAAACATTAAATATAGGATAGATTAGTAAGTTTTGAGTTCAGTCCAAGTATTCATAAACCTTAGGTCTGGTCATTGCTAGTATATACTCTTCGTAAACATTTAACTAATGCCTAGATACTCTCTAGGGGTTAGGAACAGAGGTTTCCCGTAATCTTGAAGGTAAGGCGCTATTAATTGTACACACAGTTTTGATCTACACATTATTGAACCATGGATAAGTAAGCCCCGCAGTTACCCTATAGACACTCAAAAAGCCCCTAAAATACGGAGAAAATAGAGGAATTTTTAAGCGTCAACCCCCGCCTACTAGATCACCATTTTAGCCTCAGAACACGTCACTTAGGCCTCAGACACCCAAAGAAAACATCACACTGGTAAACTTGAGATAGATGACAAAATAACCCCGATTAAACCACAACAGGAGGATAGATGCCTTCAAAGAAAGCGAGATGGAGTCTCCTTCAATAGTGAACTCACACCAAGGTGATCACAAAACCATATCACAAAAATCTGAACTAGTAATTCGCTTAATTGAAGACATAAGAATTTGGTAGCAATGAAATTTAAATAGAATATGCGAAAGTGCAAACCACCAAAAAAGAAATCAAGTCAGCTGCTAATCCTCCAACACAAATATGGCAAACTACTAGAAAAGCGCAGGAATTAATTCAGGCTTTTACACAAACTTAGCTCTTAATAAAGGAAAAAAATCCGTGGTAAAACCTCTACCCAAACAATAAGCAAGTAAAGAACTAGAGATTGAAAACCAGTAAAACGAATAAAGAGGCATAGACAGAATCCAAGCGATAAAGGAATTTATTAGCTTAACTAGAAGAAAGAAGGTAGCATTGGAAAAAGCCACTAAATAAAACGATGAATCAAATAGACCAGTTTGCAACAACCTGATTTGTTGGTAGTATGTGATAACTAAAACACATACTAAACCAATATGCGAAAAACACTGGATAAAATTCCAGAGTCTAAGGTCCCACTTAGAAAATGCTGACTCGACAAAATCCCACACACCTATAATGGGTACTGTATACTCCGGCAATTAACATCTGGCGACGATGAAAATGACTGTCTTGAAATGGCTTCTTGAGACCCGTCTTATGTTTTTACTTGCTTTACTTTCGCCAACCTGAAGTGGACAAATAGCTTTTGAGTCTTTGAGACTATCAATTATGGTCAAAAAAATAGTTCACGGAACATGATAGTGGTAACTAATATACCGGCCATAGACCAGATCCGTGCCACCATTGAATGGCTGGCCCCCGATACTCAGCATACTAACAATCTTAAATAGGTTGCCAGCACATTCAGCAAAAACCAGGTAAGCAACAATACAGAAACAGTTTATAATCAAGCCGGAATCAGAAAATACATACAGCGACATCATAGAAAAACCTCAAGAAGGTAGATACCGCTAGTATTATTGTCAATAAAATAACCAAAACAAACTCCGGGGAAATCAATTGAAATATAGAAACTGATAGTGAAAGAAAGTGCGCACAAAAAGAACGACAAGATAAAATATCGACATGTACGCCGGTAAAAGAGCTCTGCCAAAGACCCTGATGATTCTCGATGTCGAAACTACAACAAAGGAAGAAATCGCAATTACGTTAGCGGAGGAACTGGAAATTCCAGACTCTAAAAACATTCACACATTAGAATGACAAAAAAGCCCTAATAGTCCAGTGAATATCGCCTTGCTTTGTTACTGTTGAAGTGCGAATCGAGCAGACTGACTCATTGTGCTAAAGAAATTAGCTGGCTCCGGATAGGCTCCGCTGGAAGAGTGAAAGGGGCGGATTACCTCCTCAGATGCCGATATTGCCCAGAGGGTTGGACATGAAGCCAATGATTGCGACTCCACAGTTTCACCAGGCTCATGTCTAAACTGCAGGCAAGCTGGCCACTCTAGTAAGACTTACAACAACTCTGGTTTATTTACCTATGCAAGGAGGATGGTCACAAGGCCGAAACTGTATAGAGTTGCCCACCATATCAAAACTGATTTGCTCTCAAATAAAACAAATCGCAAGTTCATCGTAATACACTTCACCTTCGCGTTCAAAATCATACAAATTAACCTAGGCAGAAGCTACGCAGCCCAGTGACCTCTTTAAACACAACTGCCTCGCATATAACATCGACATCGCCTTAGTACAGGAACCGAACATAAGGACAACCTTGACCACTGTGGGCTGGTACACAAACGCTACCATAAAATGTAGCTATCTATATTCCTCAGGCAAAACCTCCCCTCAAAAGAAGTTTACCATGGGTAGAGAAGTATTTTATAAGCGCACTCATAGATAAGGTTTGGTATACGTCTTTTATATTTACCCCACGCGCTAAAGATATTGACATTGCCAATGTCCTTATTGAATTTCCACCATGCATAACCTTCATAAAGAAACACACATTAAGTGGGGATTTCAATGCAAAATCTCTTATGAGGGTCAGTATAGAAGATAGAAAGGGTCAACTATAATAGAATGGTGCAATACATACGACTTTAACATTTTAAATTATGGTAATACTCAACATTTGCTGTACAAATGGTTCTTTCATAAATTGACATTACGCTGACGTCCTCTAACAACGTACGGAAAATACAGGATTGGAGGTCTCTCTAGAAGAATATCTAACACAACATCAATTTTTATATTCTTCTGACTACCTCCAAACTAAGCATCCGCATATGCTCTACATTACCTCGCTCTCCAGTGTATAGATTTGCAGTGCATACGATGCCAACATTATCAACTATATCGAAACTATCTTTAACACCCACAGATTTGAGTCACGTAAATGCCATGAACTGGACATCATTAAAACTGAAGCCTGTGTGCTTTACTTTAAAGTACCACGGATGAAACATCCACAAATCTGGTAAGGCAGTACAAGTGGAACCCCGACATTAGCAAGTTAAAGAAGGAATGCAATATTAACTAGACGTAAAGCACAAGATGCCGTACGAAACAATAATGCAGATTTTGAACTCCTGTAGGACAGTTACAATACCATCAAGAAAGAAACTCAAAGCAATAACACCCTCAAAAACTGCTTGGAAGAATGTTTTGCAAGGATTTAGAAAACGACTTGTGAGGATTGGGCTACAAAATAGTAGCTAAAAAACTTAAGGTCTCATCACCTGTTAATCTTGATAGTGTGCGGGCCTTAAAGTTATAACGACTTTTTCCTATCAAATCTATAATAGATTAGAACATACCCATTATAATGTCATGCATCCATCGTAGAAATAAGTGAGCAAGAAATCTTAAACGCAGCCAGGTCGATCAAGACCAGAAAGGCCCCCGGCCTGACAGGATACCGCCTGATGTGGTTAAAGCATCGGCTCCTAACGATCCCTGGAGTTTTAAAAGTTTTCATAACTTTGCTGAATGGTTGCATGTTCCCGGCATCCTGGAAGACAGCAACCTTATACTTATTGAGAAAAGTCAAATGGAACACAAAACACATCTATAGACCAACCAAGCCTTCTGAACTCTGTGGAAACTTTTTGAACGAATAATAAACTCAAGGCTCCTAGAGATTAAAGAAAATGGGAACATCTCTGAAAGACAAGTTCAGTTTCAGAGAGGTATCAACTGTCGATGCCATTCGGAAAGTTTGGAAGTTTATTGGACTGAGAGGAAAAGGCAAATTTGTAATAATGGTTACGCTGGACATAAAGATCGCGTTTAACGAAGCCAGCTGGAAAAGATAGTAAATGCGCTCCTGACTTTAACATCAGCCCATGTACTTAACCAACATTATTAGGAGTTACCTGTCTAATGAGCTGCTCATTATATCTCACTCCGAAGACCTTGAAGCTATCCTGCGAGTGTTCCTCAAGGGTCAGTCCTAGGGCCAACGTTATGGAATATGCTTTTGGCAAAGTCCTCTGCTGCAGACTTCCTCCTAGCGCAGTCTCCATAGCATGCGCAGTTCTGATCTAACGTTAGTCATAAGCGACAACAACAGACTATTCCTTGAACAAAGCAAATGGGAACCTTAGCAACTATAGAAAAATGCCTGCATCGTTTAGGCTTGAGGCTTGCAGGGAAAAAGTGAAGTACTGATTCTATCAGGAAGAGTTAAACTGAAATCCGTTAATGTCACTATAGGTGATAGACAAAATTACTAGCGTTCGAGAGAGATTAAATATTTGAGATTGCTATATTGGACATAATTGCAATCTTAGTCTGCATATTGTAAAAAGGTTGAAAAAGCAGAAGCCTGCTGCAAGGCGCTCAATAAACTATTCTTTAGCAAAAGATATCATTAGAATAAGTAAGCTGGAAAATAATTATGCAAGTCGTGATTTCAACCATTCTATATTATGCGGCACCGATCACCAAATTGGACTAGCTGCCGTAAGAAATACATTGAACTACAAGAAGAATACAGAGGAGAATGACTATAAATATTTGCCAGACGTACCGCACTACGTCTGCAAGCCACTTGTGATTGCGGCCAATATTTCGCTAGAATTTGCTGGCGACAGAACGTTCGTACGAGGGGAGTGCAAACAAAGATCGGAAAAAGGAAGCCAGAGCTCAAACACTTTAACGTGGAAACAGCTGGTCTCAGCGCTCAGCAACCGCACAGTGGACAAAAGTTGATCCACAAATTATTCCATGAGTACTCCAGGAAACACGGCAGGAGTCAACTATTACCTGTCCCAATTCATAAGTGGCCATTGAAGGTTTAATGCTTACCTGCAGGTTCAAAAAAGACAAACACCCACATGCGACTACTGTATGGCTCTAGAAGATACCGTACTCACGCTTTCTATGAATGCTCATTCTGGAAAACTAAAGATTGCAAGCTGAACAGACAATCAACACAACCCCTTCTACCTGAAAATGCACTGTTGAGTATATGCTAGCCTCACAAGGGGATGGGCAAGTATCAATAATATAGTTACACAAATCTCAACTAAAAACAGACAAAAGAGAAAAGTAACGATGATAATTAGAAGTTATAGCAGAACTTAGGCAACGATATAAATACGGAAGAACCCAATTCAGATGTATATACTTAACTGAACAAACATAATATAATGTGTAATAGATGAAATCTGGAAATATGCACTTTCTAAAGAAAAAAATTAACATGCAGTGTAGCAATAAGTATCTATTGTCAAAGTTGCAAATTTATGTATTTTGTTTTTCTTTCTGTATATAATAATTTAAGTTTAACACCAGCATTAATAAAAAATTATATTATTAACTCCATAAACAATGTGCGTTTCAAATTATTTATAAACACCTGTAATGTAAGACAGAGGCCGTGACCTGGCGAAGAATACGGTCATAGTTGACCGGGGAATAGGCCACTTGGTCGACCAAAGTCGACCAGCATCCACAAAAAATTCTCATCAGTGCTTTTTCCAGTTATTTTTTTCTGAAAAACTAAGTTTACTTAAAGCATTTAAAAACTTAAAAATTCAGTTATTGTAACGCTTTACTCAATATTCAGTTTTAATGGGCCGATTTCGCGGTTAATTCGAAATCAGGAAATTTGATCTAGTGATCACAAAACCTAAATATAAACTTCTTGCCGGACAATGTTTAGATTTAGGGGATCAACTGAAAAATTATATAGACATCACAATGCATTTTTTAAAAAAGTTTAGTTGAGCTTCTTGCAATATATGATATTCTTTAGAAAGAATTTTCATGATGGGAAAGCAGAATTTTACAAAATTGTCAGACGAGTCAAAAAAGCCAAATACATCACTCACGCTGAACAGCGTTCAGGTACCGCCGAACAGTGGACTTACAATGAAACTCTGGTAAATTCAAGAGTTGAGAATATTTTGTAGGCTCTTTTGAAGCTACTGATCAAACGGAAGGCCAAGGTCTGGCTGAGGTGTGATAATTGAAAACTTCCAGAACTCAAACTTGATATTAAAGACATCAGACGACAACGGTATGACAATGGTGCCAACATGAGAGGAGTAAAAGAGGTGTTCAAAGCAGGATCTTGCAAAAAAAACTCTCAGGTTTTTGTTCCATGTCAACATCATTCGCAACTTGTTTGTAAACGATGCCGCTTCATGCTCTGTATAGAAATAATATATTTTTCCGTCGACCTCATTATAAAATTGAGTTTTACGTACTCCTGAATAATCATAAAGTAACACTTTTTAACTGTAATCTTTTTTTTACTTTTCGTCCGCAAACACTTTTCGTCCGCAAACATCTGTCAATGTCAATTATTATTTTATGTCAAATTAAAAAAAGTCGAAGTAACCAGTATGAAAACCCATTTTAAGAAAGGATGAATTTAGTGACTACATAGGATATTACAGTACTTTAGGTACATACTGAAACATTTTAGATACTGCAGAATATTGTTTGTTTACTTCCATTTATAACCTCAATTTCTCAATCCCACACAACTTTGAACAAAAACAATTTGTTGTTCAAATTACAAGTAAATGATTTTAAGTGCTTTGAAATGATATTAATAAATTGTTTATAGTTTCTACAATGTGCGAAGCATATAGAAGAGCCTGGTTGTAATCTCACAATACTCGATACATTGTTTTCAATATGTAACACTTTAACTTCTTTAAAGTTATTCATTTATAAGGTAAGACAGAATTCATACGACTTGAGATTGCTTTAGACAATTTTATTAGGTAACATTTTGATACAGAAGCGGAGTTCCGATACAAAATTTTCACGATCATAAAATACAAAAACTTACAGTAGAAGTGAGTTAATTATGGGTACCTTTCTATTACTGTATTTGATTGATGTAAATAAGTAATAATGCTAATGGAAAACACAAGAACAGTAATTACTTGTGAAAAATCATTTGAATATTGATTCTGTCGCAGGAAAAAACAAAAATAGAATCATATAAGCCATCAACATTACTGGGTTCAAGATTTATTCGTACACAAAAACAAGGTGAATTTCACAGTTTTCAATAAGCTGAAAGAAGATTATTACATTTTTGAAACATTTTCGGGTGAATCAAAAACTACGTTTGCATACTTTCTTACGGTCAGGCAATATTTTTATTGAATATAAAATGATTATAAGTCTGACCACGGTACAAACTCAGTCTTATAACTATTATATGTCCAATTAGTAAGAATCGACTTTAATGTGTTTAATAGGAGAAACTTCATTACATCTTTGATCATAAACAATTAAAGAAATGCATTAATTTTGAGGGTAGGCTTCCAACTATAACTACATTTTTAAATATACTTCAAAATAACACTACCTAAATGTAATTTTATTATTTTAATAAATTATAAAAAAGTACATGTTTTACCTATTACCTATCATAATCAAGTGCTCTTATAAAAATTATGTGATTGTTGTAAACAAATGCTTTATCAGTACAATATTCGAACGCGGAAAGCTTTTATTTCCTTTAATAAATTTTGACACAAATGTTACAATACTGAACGGTGAAGTGAACATTAGGTACAGTAAAATCAGAACAAACGTAAAATTTTTGTTTAAAATTACTAAACATTTTGTTTTCAGTAAACGGTAATAAATAGAAAATTAATTAATTTAAGGTCAACGGAAAAAAATTAATATGTACCTCGGAAAAAGTGCTTTTTAATAACCTCGCCTCGGCTAACGCCTCGGCCAGCAAATTCAGTCTCGTACATAAAGTGCACTTTTTGTCCTTGTTACATAAATAACTATTTTGAGTTTACGTACTCCCTGCATAATCATAAAGTAACACTTTTAAATGTAATACTTTTCGTCACAAACACTTTTCGTCCCGCAAACATCTGTCAGTGTCAATTATAATTTTATATCCAAATTAAATGAAGCCGAAGTAACCAATTATGAAAACCCATTTTAAGAAAGGATAATTTAGTGACTACATAGGATATTACAGTACTTTAAATTTACATACTGAAACATTTAGATACTGCAGAATATTATTTATTTACTTCCATTTATAACACCTCAATTTCTCAATCCACACAACTTTGAACAAAACAATTTGTTGTTCAAATTACAAGTAAATGATTTTAAAGTGCTTTGAAATGATATTAATAAATTGTTTATAGTTTCTACAATGTGCAGAAGCATATAGAAACCTAATTTGTAATCTCACAATACTCGATACATTGTTTTCAATATGTAACACTTTAACTTCTTTAAAGTTATTCATTTATAAGGTAAGACAGAATTCATTTGACTTGAGATTACTTTAGAACAATTTTATTAGGTAACAGTTTGATACAGAAGCGGAGTTCCGATACAAAATTTTCACGATCATAAAATACAAAAACTTACAGTAGAAGTGAGTTAATTATGGGTACCTTTCTATTACTGTATTTGATTGATGTAAATAAGTAACTAATGCTAATGGAAAACACAAGAACAGTAATTACTTATGAAAAATCATTTGAATATTGATTCTGTCGCAGGAAAAAACAAAAATAAAATCATATAAGCCATCAACATTACTGGGTTCAAGATTTATTCGTAACACAAAAACAAGGTGAATTTCACAGTTTTCAATAAGCTGAAAGAAGATTATTACATTTTTTGAAACATTTTCAGGTGAATCAAAAAACTACGTTTGCATACTTTCTTACGGTCAGGCAATATTTTTATTGAATATAAAATGATTATAAGTCTGACCACAGTACAAACTCAGTCTTATAACTATTATATGTCCAATTAGTAAGAATCGACTTTAATGTGTTTAATAGGAGAAACTTCATTACATCTTTGATCATAAACAATTAAAGAAATGCATTAATTTTGAGGGTAGGCTTCCAACTATAACTACATTTTTAAATATACTTCAAAATAACACTACCTAAATGTAATTTTATTATTTTAATAAATTATAAAAAAGTACATGTTTTACCTATTACCTATCATAATCAAGTGCTCTTATAAAAAATTATGTGATTGTTGTAAACAAATGCTTTATCGGTACAATATTCGAACGCGGAAGCTTTTATTTCCTTTAATAAATTTTGACACAAATGTTACAATACTGAACGGTGAAGTGAACATTAGGTACAGTAAAATCAGAACAAACGTAAAATTTTTGTTTAAAATTACTAAACATTTTGTTTTCAGTAAACGGTAATCAATAGAAAATTAATTAATTTAAGGTCAACGGAAAAAATTAATATGTACCTCGGAAAAAAGTGCTTTTAATAACCTCGCCTGTTTGCTTGCCTCGGCTAGCGCCTCGGCCAGCAAATTCAGTCTCGTACATAAAGTGCACTTTTGTCCTTGTTACATAAATAACTATTTTACAGTTATAATACAAGAGCTTTCTGTGTTTTTCTTCTTCTCCAAAAATAGTCAATTTGTTTTAGCACATTTGAGTAAGCTTACGGTTAAACCCTTTAGTAGTACACGATGGCCAAGTAGAATTGAGGCACTAAAGCCACTAAGATACCAATTAGGAGAGAGTATTTGATGCACTGTTGAATATCGTAGAAAATGTACCGATATGAGACAGAAACCAAAAGGGACTGGCTTAGCCAAATACCGTGAAAATCTTTATAAATCTGTATCTTAATGGTATGGTACGACGTATTATTTTTACGTTAATAAAGTATCCTTAAATCTTCAATCATCAGATATGAACCTATCTGAGTGTTCCTAATCTGCTCTATCAGAGATTATTACACATTTACAATCATAGGAAGGAGCAGGGGTTTGAAAAAATTCTACTGTCAGCTAAGCAACTTGCAGAAGAACTGGAAATATCTGCTGGATTTAAGCAAGAAGATTCAAATCGACCGCCGAAAGAAAATACTCTTTCATATGAATCTACAGGCGAAGCTGAAGCTCCTCAGAATTCAGAAGATAAATTTAGAATAAATATATACATCCTTCTACTTGATGTTTGTCTCTTATGTCTTTAGAAAAACTTCACAGAACACAAAAAATTCAAACACATTCAAATTGTTTTAATTTCCTTATGGATATTGACGGATTACAAAGCATGGGCGAGTCCGATTTAGAAACTTGCTGTAACGATCTTCATAATTCATTAAATGATGATGGAGGGTCTGATTTAATGGAAATGATATATTAGAGAAGCTTTTGGATTTTCGCTCTTTTATAACAATCAAAACACACCACTAGAAATACTGGATTTGAAGCAAATCTGTCCCTCTACCCAAACCCTGTTGTGGCCTTAATGATACTTCTTTCTCTTCCCAGTGACATTGGCAAGCGGAGAAAGAAGTTTTTCTAAACTAAAACTTCTCAAGACCTACCTGCGTTCCACACTTAGCCAGTCCAAACCGTTCAATTTAACAATTTTATTAGTTTTAAGTCTGAATTAGCCGCAAATCTAGACTATTCACGTTTAATTGATGAGTTTGCAAAAGACTGAAAGTTCGAAGATTATAATTTTTCTAAAAAATCATTATAAATTAATTATAATGAATTTACAAAAGTTATAACATTATTTCCATTTGTTTTCGTTTTTTTATTAAATTAATTGATGTGTTAAGTTAAGGAGATAAAAATAAAAAAGGCAAAAGCTATAAACGGCAGATTTTCAGACTTTTTTTCTTATTTAAATATTTCTGTCACTCAATCCGTTTGACCTTAAAATTCTCGCAAGCGACGCCATGATTTTACGAAAATTCTGGGCACCTGATATTTTTAAATCGATCATCCGGTGACGAAGTGAATATATTTATTATTCTGTTGCTAACAGTGGCTTCATGCTGGGGCTGCAGGGCTGAATCATGGCCCGGGCCATATAACACGCCAATGTTCCTATTTTTTCAGGTGGTTGGGATTTGAACCCACGATCGTGATCCGAAAGTTATAAATTCTAGGCCTTCCCTCACTGGGCAACATTCCCCTTGAAATGTTCTTTTTTTTGGTTTTTCAGGCTTAAGAAGGACAAAGTATGCAAAATTTGCGTGGTCTTAGGCACAACTTGAAGAGGCTGTAGCAGCTGTTAGAAGTGGAGAATTTTAGCGAAATGTTTGTAGTAGGTTTCCCCCAAATACCTAGGCGCACTTTATGTCGATATTTAATTCAGGGCTTATCTATAAAGAAATTGGGTCGTCCAAGTATATTGAACCATCAGCAGGAGAGAGACTTTGTGCAGCGGATTAAGCGATATTCTGAGATTGGACTGCCGCTCACTTCCAAACTTGTCCGACATCAAATGATATAAAACCACATTTCCCCCAATTTTAACCTCGAAAAACAGCTTGCTGGAAAGGACTGGCTGCCTTTGTTCCTACCCTAACGATTTATCTGTGCAGAAGGCGCAACTTATGAACTCTGCACGCGCTCAAAAAAAAACTCAACAAGGCAATTGTATCTGATTATTTCACAAAAATTTCGAGATTGTATGGGAAGATTGGACATTACAGATAAACCTCAAAATATTTTTAATATGGACGAGAAGGCTGCCGCCTCATGTACATCATCAACAACGTGTGATGTATGAAAAGGAAGTAAAACAGGTTCATATGGTTGCATAGCGAGCATGCGGAGAATGTCACGGTTGTGGCTTGTTGCAATGCTATGGGCAACTATATTCCACCTGAGGAGATTGTTTCGAGGAAAACGTCTAAAGCCAGAATTTTGGGACCAGTTTACCGCCTTGGCTCCCTTGTAAGAAATGGCTCCCTAAAAAGGGTTTATGATGACACAACTCTTCAGTGACTTTCTAAGACATTTTGCTCCAGTATAAACCGACAGGATTTACACTTCTTGTGATTGATGGAGCTTCTAGCTACCTTGATTTTACCATTGCTGAAATAACTGACTCTCTTTGTATTACCTTATTCTGTTTGCTATCAAACACAACGCACGAAGCTCAAGCTTCTTGATGAAGCTGTGTTTCGCTCTTTTGAAGCAAAGTGGGACCAGGAGCTTTTTAAGATATTAGGATACTTACCCTCAACGAAGCCCTAAATAAGGCCAGATTCAATATAATTTTATCTCGTGTTTGGCCCCAACTACACTTTGACATCAGAAAATATTATTAGCGGATTTAGAAGTACAGGATTGTTCCCCTAAATCCTGATGCAATGATGTAGCTTCTTTACCCAGCAGGCAGGCTATGCCTGATGAAATAATCAGGAAACATAATGGGGGGCACCGAAAGGACAAACGAAAGTCTTCCAACCAACAGATGATGAGATTTCTTCAGACGATGATATTTCCTTTGGCAGCTAGAAAAATAAATGCAGTTCCTCAAAGAGCTTCTCTAATTACAATGAATAAGTCTTTTCAGGAACAACTTCCGACTCCTACTGATGGAAATAATAAAGTAGTGAGAAGCAATAGACGTATACATTTGAATTACAAGCTCAGCTAATAACAAAAGATCTTTTCTCTGAGAAACATGGCCAATCACCCAAAGAGATCTTCAACCAACACTTCAACTATCAACTTCCAAACAGCAAAGTGCTATCCCTCAGTTTTACTAAACCGACTACACGCGAGTCATGGTTATGTAAACGACATACAAATGTGCATAAATGTTCAACTTGGTTCTATGAGGCATGCGTTGGTCTCGAGCCTGGTGACGATGAAGATTTGAAGTGTTGCTGACTTCTTCGCATTTTATGTATTGTTTTAATTTTCGTGTTATAAAATAAAATTAAACCATAACAATCTCTCCAAGTTTAAATATTTTTCCTGTGGCAATATAATCTGACCATATTGGTAATATGGCCCAAGTGCAGTGTTAAGAATTTTTACACATAAATCTCTTACGTATCATTTCTAACCATGCTAAATTACATAGGTATGTTAGCAAGATATTTACCTCCACTACCTTAATAAAAATTGTTCCCTATTAGGTACCCCAATCCGCGTTCAAATACAATACGATATAATTACGACTTTTATTTAACAATATCTTCAATTATAGATTTATAGATTAAATGTTGTCATTAATTACATTTAGTTTTAAATGTACACTCATGAAATTTAAAACTTGGACACCACAATTTCTGTAAACAAAAGTTTGCACATTGTGAAGCGAGGCTTAAGGGTATCATTTACAATTCTAACAGCAGGTAGTCTCAGCAGGGTTATCTTATAGAAGGACTGTAGAATGAATCATTACACTAAGCACGTTTTAGAAAATAGGTAATTTACGTTGCTTACTTAATTTTTTCTTTAAAGAATATATTTGAAGGTATCGCTAATTAAACACCATAGCTCGATTAATTATCGAATCAAAATTTTGTTTAGGAAATGTTTACAAAATAAAATTAGAAATAATTTTGATTTAAAAAACGTCTACAAGCAATAACTTTTAAATTAAATCAAAAAACTAAACATGGTTATTTGGGTTGACTGATTATTACTTATTTTTAAATAAATCTAACCTACTAATTATTGTAAGTTATTAAAAAAATCATTAAACTCTCTATTCATAATATTTAGTCCTTACAAAATGTATATTTTATGACGTTTCATTTTTTCTGTAGTTAATATAAAAAAGTGAAAATAAAAACTAAGGCAATTCTTATTGTCAACGTATATATTTAGTTTTTGACAAAGAATTTATTACATAATTATAATTAAGATACCAAGTTATAGTTTAAAATTAAATGAAAACTTTTTTTAAATAAAGGTATGTACTATATAAATAAATATAAGAAATCAATAATGGGTGTGACCTCCATTATTATTGATACATTCTTGGAGGCGTCTGCTCATTGACGCTATCAAGGTATCAATATAATTAATATTAATCGTTTCCCATGCGGTATCAATGAACTGCAGTTAGTGCATTACGGTTTACTGGTATAAAATTTGGCCCTTGTTGTCTTCGGATAACAGCAAGTATTCGAGCCAACCCGCCAACACCCCATTTTCGTATAATGTTAAAATCTGGGCTTTTTGCTGCGTAACAACCCTTTCTTCCGCCACCCGATGGTCCTTCCTTTTTTCTTTTTAATTCTCTCTCTTATCGTTTTTTTCTAACTCTCCTTCTTTCTTATATAGCTTATTGTCAGAAGCTTCGTACACACCTGAACAACAAACAACAAACAACAACAAAAAACTATTTGGACGATTGCACGTTAACAAAATCCCGTATTTAATTGTTTCCCAGTTGCGCACAAGCTGCAATTAGTGCATTACGGTTTAGTATAAAATGGCCCATCATATCTCGGATCAGTCAATTATTAACGAAGTAAGGGCACATATCCCGATAGATAATTTCATCAAGAAAATATGTGTAAATAGTAAATGGAATCTACTAACGTAACGTTAAGTCATTAATTATAGTTACATAACTCTCCTTTCATAAGATATAGTTCATATTAATATGCTTATTGTAAAGCTTCGTACACACCTGAACAACAAACCGAGGAACAAACAGAACAACGAACCGAACGGCAATCGGAACATTGTAATTTTAGGACGGATTCGCAAGTCCTGATTGTTCCACAACGGTTTGCGGCGTTCCCCACTTGTCGTTTTTTTGACATACGTTTGCAGGTTTGGACGAATCTAAACAAGGCAGCGAACAAACTTATGCGGGAGAATTAAATTATTTATTTTTGTCCTCCCTTTTGTGGGTTTGTTGTGTTTTAGGTAATATTATGGAGTTGACAGAAGAAAAATGTTTTAAATTAATCAGTGTTTAAGAATGCAAGAAAAAAATGATGTCCCTATTAGCATCATTTGGGCTGGAAAATTTCAAAATAAAAAAAACCGAAGTAAATTATAAATTTTACCCTTCTTTGTGCGTAAAAATTTGGTTTGCTTTTCTATCTTCTTGTTTTCACCAATTCTTCTCTTCTCAATAATAAATATATATTAACTGAAAACTACTGAAAATAATTATGGGAACAGCACAAACATTCCGTTTGTTGTTCGGATTATGAAATCATAAAAGATCGTTTATTAATTTCTGTTTGACTTTCAGTTCGTTGTTATGTTTGTTGCTCGGTTTGTTGTTCAGGTGTGTACAAAGCTTTACAACTTAAGCAACAATTTTTGGCGAATAAAGATTAGTTTGTGATTTAATATTAGAAACACAAATTTATATCATATCAAATTTATGACAACTTAAAAACCAAGAACGTGTATTTTATTGCTAGAAATTATTAAGGAAAAAGCGCAATTGCAGTGTAAATATTTATAATTAGATATTTTCGAAGTTTATAAGTCCTCTATTATAATCCTAATAGCTTAAAGAAAATCCTGCCCATTAGCATTATAAATGAAATGGCTTTTACTTTATGAATAAGTTTCAATAACAATAGAATATCCTTGCTTGTTTAATTTACTTCCTTTGAGTCATATTGCTCTAAGGGTTGTTACATTGGTCATTAGAAAGTATGTAATAAATAAACAATTACCTACTGTTTGAGAAGGGGGTAGTGTGAACCAATAAATAAAGTAAGAAATGTAAATTCCATTTTAGATTTAAAATTTCAAGTATTGTGAAAATGCCACCTCATCTCGGTGCTGATTTGAAAGCGCGGATTGTTTCGGAATTAGCGGCGGGCCGTAGCGTGCGTGAAATTTCACGTATGTTAGATATACCAAAAAGCACCGTAGGGCATTACCGAGTAAAATGGAATCTTGAACACACTTTGGAAAGAGCCATCGGAAGTGGTAGACCTAAAGTATCTACACGTGCTCAAGATCTCGAGTTGTTTCATTACGTAACAGAACAACCATTTGCTACATACTCCAGGGCTATAGCAGATACACATTTTCCCGGATGCCGTATAACTGCACAAAAAGATTAAAGGAGATGGGAATAAAGAAGTATAATGCTGCTGCGAAAGAAGTTCTCAGTGACGAAAATATGAGACGTCGTCTGGAATTTGCAAGGCGATATGTGAACGAACCTTTGGAATTTTGGAATCGAGTGATTTTTAGCGACGAAAAAACGTTCAATAGCCGCAACGATGGACCACTAAAAGTTTTAGAATGGAAGGAACTCGTTACGAAAATAATCACATATGTCCTAAAAAACGAAGTGGTTATTTTTCTGTGAATGTGTGGGGTTGGGTTAGCGCGCGGGGTCCAGGAGTTTGTTGGGCTATCGATGGACGTCTTGATTCTGCTGCGTATTTAGATATTTTGGAAACTATTATGAAACCTTCAGTCGAAGTGTTTTATCCAGACGAAGATTATATTTTCCAACAAGTAAGTATTCTTATTTCACTATACTTTCTCCAAAAATAGTTCGGGATCTGTTGAATTAACATTTTCATAATGTATTTTTGTTGTTAAGGACAACGCCCTATTCATACTTCGCGGGTTGTGCGCAATTGGATACGAAAATAACTTGGAGCTGTTACCCTGGCCAGCAAAAGCCCAGATTTTAACATTATCGAAAATGTTTGGGCTCGAATACTTGCTGTTATCCGAAGACAACAAGGGCCAAATTTTATACCAGTAAACCGTAATGCACTAATTGCAGCCATTGATACCGCATGGGAAACGATTAATATTAATTATATTGATACCTTGATAGCGTCAATGAGCAGACGCCTCAAGAATGTATCAATAATAATGGAGGTCACACCCATTATTGATTTCTTATATTTATTTATATAGTAATACCTTTATTTAAAAAAAAGTTTTCATTTAATTTTAAACTATAACTTGGTATCTTAATTATAATTATGTAATAAATTCTTGTCAAAAAACTAAATATATACGTTGACAATAAGAATTGCCTTAGTTTTTATTTTCACTTTTATATTAACTACAGAAAAAAATGAAACGTCATAAAATATACATTTTGTAAGGACTAAATATTATGAATAGAGAGTTTAATGATTTTTTTAATAACTTACAATAATTAGTAGGTTAGATTTATTTAAAAATAAGTAATAATCAGTCAACCCAAATAACCATGTTTAGTTTTTGATTTAATTTAAAAGTTATTGCTTGTAGACGTTTTTAAATCAAAATTATTTCTAATTTTATTTTGTAAACATTTCCTAAACAAAATTTTGATTCGATAATTAATCGAGCTATGGTGTTTAATTAGCGATACCTTCAAATATATTCTTTAAAGAAAAAATTAAGTAAGCAACGTAAATTACCTATTTTCTAAAACGTGCTTAGTGTAATGATTCATTCTACAGTCCTTCTATAAGATAACCCCTGCTGAGACTACCTGCTGTTAGAATTGTAAATGATACCCTTAAGCCCGCTTCACAATGTGCAAACTTTTGTTTACAGAAATTGTGGTGTCCAAGTTTTAAATTTCATGAGTGTAAAATACATAACTTATTGTGAACTAATTGTAATTAGAAATGAAACGTAATTAGAAAATGATTTATGTTTTAATAGAAATTATTTATAGTAAAGAAAGAAATATATACATTTACTAATTCCTGCCTAAAAATATCACCCGATGCTTTCACTCAATCTATTTGCAAACGTTGAAATTTATGTTTGCAGCAAATCTCCTATTAATTAAAATAGCAATATGTTAGTACATCAAGTAATCGTAACGTCAAGTAAATTCAAATGTAATATCTTACTTTTTAAAAGCAATGCCTTTCAACCGCAAACTTTAATTTTTTTAATTAAAGCGGAAATTCAAAATTTCAACTCATGTTTACTATTCTCCAAAATAATTTACGACCAATAACTCTCGAGAGTATTATCTTGCTCCAACATGTACAGTTTTAATCGAAAGAAAATAAGCGTGTTGACTAATGAGTAATTTTTTATTTGTTTTGTTTCCAGATAAATTGGCAGTCTTTAATCACGTCAAAGTTTGGATGATTTGCGATGGTAAGTAAATCTCAGCGAAGCTATGAGTGTGTCATTAAAAGAGCTTGTTTGCTTTGTATTTTCAGTGTCGTAATGCGGAATTGATCGGATGAGTTAAGAGGTTTAATTTTTAAACGTTCAATTATGAGATTAACGTCGCTTTTAATGTGTTTGACTTTGTCTCCGAAAGGTAATGAAGATCTTTACTGATTTCGTGTCGGTTTATAAGCTTCATAAAGCTGTTGCGTAATTAGAAAGTTCTGTAATAAACTGTTTAGTAAAGGTATCGTTGTGTGGGCTGCTGCTTTAGTTTTAAATTAGCACTAACTAAACAGCGGAAAAGGAGTTCTTAGAAATATTATTATTACTCTTGTTTCTATTTCATCCAAAGTGCTGCAAAAATATAAATATAAAATTTCTAATTATAAGCGACGGTGTAGTCTCAAAACATGCACTCTGTTTAATTGGAATAATTTTTGGCATTAAATAAATTGTTCTTAACAATTTGAAACGTTATATGGCTATTCACATCCAATCTGTAGCTATGGTGTATTCCCGATTATGATTTTACTTTCTGAACTTTATATTAATCGAGCTTTACAATCATTAGGCTCCGATGCTTCAGCAAGGGCCCCGTCAATCAGAATGCATTATGCAATGAACGTTGTTAATTAGATTTTTGTAAATACATACAATTCAGGACAGACATGTAATTGTAGTGACTTCTCAAATGAAACCTTAACAAACTGAAAACAAACAAAAGACATTAATTTAAATTTTTTATTTATGACGCTATAAACACTACTTAGCTAATTTTTTAGGTAATTATTGAATAGACAATTTAAGTCGTATGTACAATAATTTTCACTACAAAAATTGATTCGATTATTTATTAATAGTCTGGGAAAATTGTCCTGAAAAGAAAGTAGAGTCCCACTTGAATATAAATCTGAGTTTTCAGCTATATCTCGTGATATAAATTGATCATTTGCGGGGATTTTACACGTTACAATTCTAGTCTGTTGACTAAACTCGAAAATCAACAATTCGAAATCGATACTTTGATACTTTCAAAAATTTCCTCCTTCACGAAGCCATCATTCAAAAAATGTCAGTTGAATTAATTTACTGGAATAGGCCCAAAAACATCAGCGTTAAAACTGTATACAATTGGTGTTCATTAAAGACTCATCGACTCGTGAATTTCCGCCAATTCAAGCGAATCCATGTTGATGTAAAAAAAGAGGAAATCGTTGTTGACTCCAAAATAAAATGATATTGACACGATGGGATGGATAACTAAGCATTTCATATCGAAATCATTAGAAAAGGATCGTTTGATCTTTTCAAATTTGTTATCAATGCTCGATTTCATAATACGTATTCTCAAATTTTTGAATCGGATTTTCACTTTAGAACAAATAATAAATATCATCATTAGGGGATTCTTTTTTTCCGTTTTGAAATAAGGAAAATAAAGAAAATAATACTTACCATTGTGCCTTACTAACATACCACGCCCTTTTCCACTCAGTTTGCTGCTTTTGGATACTGGTATAGGGTGCAGCATGCCATCTTTAAGGACCCCTAACCTAAAAAAAGCCAATAATACTCAGTATACTATTGGCGCCGGAGTAATAAACCTGTCAGGGTTATCAGATCTCCCGTATTGCAGTGGCGTAGGTACCTGATACGTTTGGAAAATCATATTTTTAGTAGGTAAATATATTATAATAGTAAAATCTACCTTGATATGGTGTATGTGGTTTCTTTTATTGTTTCAATCCTTACTTTGTGGAATCTATTTTTCATAGTAGATAATTTAATTCGACAATATTCCACCGTTTAATAAGATATAAATGAATGAAAACTTTTGTAAAACACAATTTTAATATTGATTATCTGTTTTGTATTAATTTTATATCTTCCCTGCACTCAGTAAGTAAGTTTTGTCATTTTTAAGGAACATGGGGAAATTAATATGCCGTAGTGCAACCAGGAAATACATAACTTATTGTGAACTAATTGTGCTTAGAAATGAGAAACATAATTAGAAAAATGATTTATATTTGTAGGAAATTATTTATAGTAAAGAAAATAGCATACATGCTAATTCCTGCCTAAAATATCACCGATACTTTCGCACAATCTGTTGCAAACGTTGGAAATTTATATTTTGCAGCAATCTCTATTAGTGAATAGCAATATATTTAGTACATCAAGTAATCGTAACGTCAAAGTAAATTCAAATGTAATATCTTGCACAAAGCAATGTAACAACCGCAAACTTTAATTTTTAATTAAAGCGGAAATTCAAAATTTCAACTCATGTTTACTATTCTCCAAAATAATTTACGACCAATAACTCTCGAGGTATTATCTTGCCTGAACATGTACGGATTTTAATCGAAAAAAGAAAATAAGCGTGTTGACTAATATTAATTTTTATTTGTTTTGTTCCAGATAAATTGGCAGTCTTTAATCACGTCAAAGTTTGGATGATTTTTGATGGTAAACAAATCTCAGCGAAGCTATATGGAGTGTGTCATTAAAGAGCTTGTTTGCTTTGTATTTTCATTGTCGTAATGGAATTGATCAGGATGAGTTAAGGGTTTAATTTTTTTAAACGTTCAATTATAGAAGATTAACGTCCCGCTTTTAATGTCAGTATTTTGGCTTTGTCTCCGAAAAGGTAATGAAGATCTTTACTGATTTCGTGTCGGTTTATAAGCTTTCGCAAAGCTGTTGCGTAATTAGAAAGTTCTGTAATAAACTGTTTAGCAAGTAAAAAAAAGTGTCATCGTTTATTGTGTGGGCTGCTGCTGGGTTTTAAGTGTACACTAACTAGAAACGCGGAAAGGGTTCTTAAAAATATTATTGTACTCTTAAATTTCTATTTCCATCAAAAGTGCTGCAAAAATATAAATACAGAATTTAATTATAAGCGAGCGTTATTCTTAAAGCACACTCTTAATTTGATTGGAATAATTTTGGCGTTAAATACGTATTTATTCTTAGCAATTTGAAACGTTATATGGCTATTACATCAATCTGTAAACATGGTGTATTCGATTATGAATTTTACTTCCCGAACTTTATATTAATCGGGCTTTTTAATCAGTGGGCTCCACGATGGCTACAAAGCAGGAGCCCCCCGTCAGAAATCAGAATAATGCATTAATATAATGAACGTTGTTAATTAGATTTTTGTAAATACATACAATTCAGGACGGACATATGGTGTAGTAACTGATGAAACTAACGACTGCTTGAAACAAACAAAGACATTAATTTAAATTTTATTTTATATGGCGCTATCAAACACTGTAGCTAATTTTTTAGGTAATTATTGAATGAACAATTGATATTATGTACAATAATTTTCACTACAAAAATTGATTCAGTATTTATTATTAATAGTCTGAGAAGAATTGTCCTGAAAAAGTAAAGTCCTTGCTGAATATAAATCTGAGTTTTCGGCTATATCTCGTGATATAAATTGATCGTTTTGCAGGATTTTACATTTACAATTCTAGTCCTGTTGACAAACTCGAAAAATCAGCAATTCGAGAAATCGATACTTTTTGATACTTTCAAAAATTTCCTCCTTCCACAAGCCATCATTCAAAAAATGTCAGTTTAGATTAATTTGGAATAGGCCCAAAACGTCAATTAAAAACTATGCAATTGGTGTTCATTAAAGACTCATCCGACTCGTGAATTTCCGCCAATTCCAAGCCGAATCCCATGTTGATGTAAAAAAGGAAATCGTTGTTGACTCCAAAATAAAATGATATTAATTTTTGATGGGATGGATAACTTTAAGCATTCATATCAATCATTAGAAAAGGATCGTTTGATCCTTTCAAATTTATTATCAATACTCGATTTCATAATACATGTATTCTCAAATTTTTGAATCAGTTTACTACTTTAGAACAAATAATAAATATCATCATTAGAAGTTCTTTTTTTCCGTTTGAAATAAAGGAAAATAAAGAAAACCTTCTTACCATTGTGCCTTACTAACATACCACGCCTTTTCCACTCGGTTGCTACTTTTGGATACTGGTATAGGGTGCAACATGTACCATCTTTTAAGGACCTAACCACAAAAAAAAGCCAATAATACTCAGTATACTATTGGCGCGGAGTAATCCGCCTGTCAGAATTATCGAATCTCCGTATTGCAGTGGCGTAGGTACCTGATACGTTTGGAAAATCATATTTTAGTAGGTAAATATATTATAATAGTAAAATCCTACCTTGATATGAATTGATGATGTGGTTTCTTTTATTGTTTCAATCCTTACTTTTTGTGGAATCTATTTTTTCATAGTAGATAATTTAATTCAGCAATATTCCACCGTTTAATAAGATATAAATAGATAGAAAACTTTTGTAAAACACAGTATTTAGACCATAAAATTAAAAACTCTAAAATCGATAAATGACAAATGTGGCTAGTTTCAATTTGTCTATTTTAAATTTTAATTTTATATAGGTACGTATACTGGAAGTTTTACAAAAAATTATAATCTATTGTATGCTTATTAAACTAATCAGATATTTCAAAAAAAATTATTTATTGTGTAGTTTGTTTCTTATTATTACAATTAAGAATCGATATACTAAGCTAAATAGAAAGTAATTTTAAAGCAGAAATTATTCTTTAGCGTCAAAATGTGTTGGATTATCTATCATCCAGAGTAAAGTGGGGTTGTTAAAACAGTCATTACAGCAATTCCAGTTTCTGCGAAAGATTACAGACTCGTGGTTGTTTTGACCGAAGGGCTTCCTATACTTTCAAAATGAAAAATATGTTTAGTTTATTTATTAGCAATGAATCAGCTTGTTTGTTTGTGTGTTAGTGTAAATAATTTGAAATGGAAAACTTTTCACCAACAAAACGATATTTAAAAGAAGTGCGTTATCTGCTAATGAAAAATTATAATTTTAAATGTGCATGACGCAGTTCGATGCTGCCACCAAAAGTGTCGTGTGTTGGCGCGAGATTATGTTCTGCGTGGAAAACGGGAATATCAAAATCCACCATTTATAAACTAGTGAGGAAGAAAAAATTGAGACAAGTGCTTCACCACTTCCCATCTCTACAATTGGCATGATAAATTAGATAGTACAATGAAATTCTGTCATAGAAAGGTTCACTCGTTCTACTTACAGAAAGAGATTCTACAATCGATAAGATTTTACTAGCAGTAAATGAGGATGAAAATCTACCCCTAAATGAGTCTGGCTAGAACACTGTGGAAACTTCTTTTTGCAAGTTAAGTTTTTTATGGAAGAAGATAAATAGAAGATCCGTTTTAATTGAAAAACAGAGATTATTACATGGGACCAAATTATATTAGAAACAAGAAAATAGGCGTGAAGCAGGCGTATATTCTATTTAGATTGAAACTGGATCAATGCAGGACATACCGTAAAAACATGGCATGATAATGCAAATTTTGAGTTAACCGATAAGGATTTATAGAAGGGCTATCGACAGGATTTCGACGTCAGCTAAGGAAAGGAACACAGTTAATTAGCCTCATATTGGCAATGAAGATGGCTTTGTAGATGATGATTTGTTGAATTCGAATCAAGAAAACTGGCGACTACCACGAGAACATGAATGCTAATGTGTTTGAAGAATATTTGAGCAGATGCTAGATTTGATACCCCAGGATCTATAATAGTTATGGACAACGCCGGCTACCACTGCGAAGATACGAGGATTTACCTACCAGCGCTTGTAGGAAAGCGAAATTATAGATTGGTTATCTGTTAAAGAATATAACTTTTTGAGGATGACATGGTAAAGAATTATTGGATATTGTTAAAGTTCATAGAGCCAAGTATATACGTCATGTTATTGACAGAAATGGCAAAAGAATCAGGGCATTGAAATTACTGCGTTTACCACCTTACCATTGAGAGCTGAATCCACCAGGGTTGGTTTGAGCTCAAGTAAAAGGTGACGTCGCTCGTAACTCGACGACGTGAAAATCTTCTGGAAGAATGCATTAAACAAAGTAATGCGAAGAAGAGCTACATGTATCTCATGTCGTTAAGGAAGAAGACAAATGTTGGCAACTGGATAATTTGTAGAGATAACATTGGGCTAATTATTATATCAGTAAACACACAAGACAGCGATTCTGATTCGAAATGCATTTCAGACGAGGAAGGATTAAATGACCAAGCGTAATGTGCACTGAGAGCAGTGTTCTACTCTCTAAACACCATTTATTGTAACCATGAGTGAGTATTGTCAGTTATTTTAAATATACCTATTTTACCTACTAATGTCTTGTTATTTAAATGAACACATTTTCATGCCTGTTACTTTTATCTATTCATTTTAATAAGTTTTCCATCACAACCACATAATTTATAATTAGACCAAATTTACTTTTTGATGCCTAAAAATGGGTCCCCACAAATTAATTGTAAATTATAATAAATGTACTGACGATATCTGCATTACTATTTTATTTATGTTATGTCATATATTATTTATATGTTATTTACTTTTATTTGTATAGTAGATCACATTACAAATTTTACTTCTTACGTATTATATACCATTATTTTTTGTATTTTGGTATAATACCCACATCTACAGCTACCATTCTCGTTTCGTCAGTACCTGGGCTGATGGCAACGTGTTTTACACAGATTAAACTATTGTTCTCAGACCCTAGATGGGTTGTAGTATGCTGCAAAACTGGCACAATGATCGTATTTGGTTAGAAATTTATTGGGTTTGCAGCAATAGAAATTACCCTTTCACAAGAAACAATTATGATTTGTTTGAAATTCCCACAGCGATACTCATACACACTACACTCGACAGATAAACTACAGCTTCCTTTTCGCCGGATTAATATTACACAACAGTACCTATATGTACTAGGCACAAAGCTATACAACAAGCTCCAAACAACATAAAAAATGCATTCTGGAGCAATGTAAGAACACACAAAGCCTCCTGGTTGAAAGATCGTTCTCATCATCTCTGTGATTAAATTGTTTGTCTTTTTAGACACTGTACTGTTGTTTACACATTGCATGTTATATATTATCATTATTAGGGAAAATAGAGTAATTAGACACACCCTAAGCACAGAAATTTTTTCACATGATTTGGTCAGTCAAAAAATCAACAATACTTACACAAATGCCTTAACTGTTTAGTAGTTTATCAAAATACAAAAAATTTCTAAGATTTGATAAGGGTTAATGAGATAATAAGCATAATACAACAATGGCATTTACTAATTTACCCTAGGGCTAGGGAATTATTAACGCCAGTTGAAAAGGAGTGGAAATAGAAGTAGAAACAAAAAAACGTATTTGAATACTTTGTATTTATTTTATTAAAAAAACATGTAATTAAGTTATAAAGAATAGCAATTTAAATAAGAAAATTCTTAGGTCCTATATCTTTATCAAACAACTATAACTACATTAAAGAAATAATTTATTATTTAGTCCCAAGTGATAAAGGATACAACTTTTAAATCAAGAAAGTGATTAGACCTATAATTTCGTCAAACAAAAGTAGCATACGTAATCTTCAACCCAATCAGCACCTGGGTAATCTATGAGACCTGACACATCGGAACCCACATTTGGTCTTTGCCCGGTGCACCACCAGATACAGTGGTTTTCTACTGAAGATGGCAATAATTCCATGTTGATATCGTCAAACTCTCCATCATCACACAAATCATTTGCATTTAGTTCCTGATCTTCAGATGAGTCTGACTCATGTTCTTTAACTTTTTTGTTTTTCTTTTGTATTTGCTTTTCTGGGTTAGATACGATCTTATCAATTGAAAATCTAAAGAGCATGCTGCTTTCTTTCTCTCCGTTGAATTTTCTTTTCTTCGTTCACTATTTTCTTTCCTGAGCCTTTTCTTTACCTTTATGGGTGTGCTTGTTAGAATCTCTGAATGCTTTGTTTGCTTTAGGCTTTGACATTTGATTTTTGTCTCTTTCTTGGGAGTGGTACAAAGTAAAAAAGAGTTGTCCTTTGATGTGGGAAGGCTGAGGGTTGACATACAAACTTTAGTCGACCAACCCTGTATTTCTTATCTATTTAGTTTGAGATTCATTTCGAGATGTTCACAAACACCAGCGGTTTCCTTGATATACCCAGGCTGTTAGAGTTTCTAGACTCATCCAATATCTCAACAAATCTATTGATCCTGCAATTGAGGAGCTGAAGCCGCATAATCTTCCTCTGAAAGTTATCAGGATTGAATGGACATATTCACCTGATTTAAACCTAACCGAAGCATTTCAATTTTTCACTTTTACAAAAGCTTTGTTGAAAAGCTCTGCCAGGTCATATTCAGTAATCTTTGTGTGACTTGTTGATGTAAGGTAAATATCACATGCTCTGCAAAAATACTGTTTTTAGGAGACTGAAAAACGTTACATCAGGGGTTGGAGATTGTTGAGGTGTGCGGTGGAAGTGAGACCATATGAATGAAGTTGTTTTGCAGAAACCGCCTTGGACTTCTATAGACTCATGACTGCTGTGGTTTCCAGAATCAACAATGCTAGGTCATTCTCAGTTGGATGGACATGATTTTTGAATGGACTAATAGTGGAGAAAAATTGCGTTATTGCTTTATCCATTAGGAGATTTTAGGTAAAGAGCACCAACTCATCCATTTTCAAGAATTAGGGTTAATTCTTTGACGAGGGTAGACAAGATAGGAGAGGAGAGTGTCAAAGCACTTGCTCCAGCAAGAACAGTGATTGTTCTCCACGTTCCCCAAGTAGCAGCTCCTATTTGTTTAACTCCTTTCAGCCCATAAACCTTTGCACATTTTTGTACATTGACATACCACGTTCATCTTGGTTGTAGATCCTGTAGGCAGGAAAATTGTGCTTTTGCATTACTGATTGGAGATTTGCATAAAACAGGTCTACTTGCTTCTTTATTGAAACCAGCAGTTCTGTTCAGGCTAGTGGGTTCCAGGCTGGCGAAGTGTTATGTTGGGATTCTTTTTTTAGAAAGCCGTAGAGCCAGTCTTTGCCATTTCAGACCTTGGTTTTCGTCCGCAACCTTGGAACATGAACCGTCGAGTACAATTGCTTTCTTACCGTTGACTCGAGGATAGAAAACAATCGTACAACTTTACGAATTCCTTCTACTCATTTCGGATTGGCAGCCTTTGTTAAAGTTTCTTGATCATATAAAGCGTATTTATTCGGCAGCTGAAAACAACAAAAGAAATGGTCCCGTAATCACTCTTCAAGAGCCCTTGGGAGGAACTGTGCGCACCGTCGGGGTGTACGCACCAGTGCGCACTGTTACTAAACACGCATGTTGAAATATATCCGCATGAATCCGTTTAACCGATAATTGTTCACTTCGTAATTACAGTAAATGATAAGGAAGAATAAAAGCAACTATCAATATATGTATTAGAGGATTTAAAAGATTCAATAAATAATACCACATACCTTTAATTTTTGCTGAGCGATATAAATATCAGATGCACAGATTTTAGTTTTTTGTCTCACTTAACCTCAAAGTGCAGTTAGAAGCACACGTGGTTTCCTAATGGCTCTAGAAGATGCCACATGTTCGCAGCACCAGCAGGTTCTTCCTCCTAACAAATCTCCAAATGGTGGTGCGCACGATTATCCGCCGCGCACAATTACCCTCTCTCCCTAATTATATTTTTAAGTTATAACGGACCATGTAAACTTTTGATGGTAATAAGCATTACATTACATTAGAATGAATGTAATGTAACATAGTCAGTGATTAACAAAACGATACGAATTGGAAAAAATTTCACATTCTCTTTTCTAAAACGACTGTGCTTAGATAATTTCGATGCATATTAGACGAATGAATAAATGCTTCTGGTAAAAGTTAAGAAAGAAAGTTATAAGAGATTGAAAGTACTACAATTTATAAAAATTATGCCATTTCAGTTTTCAAAATAACTGAGAACATGATTTCGTTATCTCCTGAAAGCTGAATCTTTGATGTAAGTTCAAGATCGATTAGACACCAAGATGTCTACCGAAGATACTTAATGCTAGTAATTACTACTGAAATAAATGGCAGTTAAAAGGATCACTCATTAGTTAGTGTCAAATTGGCGTAAGTTCGTTGTATAGTATTTAAAATTAACTCCATAGGTTACTAAGCTATGATTTATATTAGCTCACCTTTCAACGATGCCTAAAATAACAACGTTCGCTTTAATTACATGAAACAGCGTCACGAACAAATTTTTACTGTCTGACATCCTCACAAAATTAGTGTCTTATCACAATTCAACGTAAAAATGTCTAAACGTTTGCAATTGAACTCTCTAAGGATTTACGGGCGAAGGCAATCTTGCACGAACCAACACAGACATCACGTATATTTTTATTTATACGACGTTATCTTTTCAGAAATCTAAACTCGATCAAGATAGATGTTAATTTTTTTGTGAAGTATGGCTTGGGAAAGTAAGGTGGTTTTAATTTAATGTTTTCAACGGATGTTCGTTTACTTACATTCTCCCTTCGTCTGTATTTAGTTTTAATTAAGTGTGTTATTCATTTAGTATCTGTCGCTGTTTCGTAAAAGTTTCTTCGTGAAACAAAAATACAGATAATTCTTTTTCTTAAATTAATTATTCTGAGTAAATATTAAACGCTTAGTGTAAGCATTTGATGATTGGTTATTAGGTTGACGTGAAGACATTTCGCTAGCATTGATTGTTTGCTGTTCTGTTGCTTTTTCGTAACAGATTCTATTAGGCATTTATTCCAGTAGTCATAATGAATACATTGTCATCACTTTAGTTTTGTATTATTTATGGTGAAATGTTCACGAAAATGTTTTACATTACAAATTTTGGTTGTCAGCGCCATTTGTCGTCTGACTCAGCTACGCATTTTGGTGTGTTAATGACTCTGTTAAGATGCAATTTCATGGAGTCAATTTGTCTCAATTTATATCCTCAGCATTCCATCAAATTTACTATTTTGTCCAGAAACTGTAGGGGTGGTTAAAGGGGGTGGAAAATATTTGTTTATGATTTTCACGATTTCCAACGAAACTTGACGTCGTATCAAAAAACACTCAACAGGCAAGTTGTACCTTATGAAAAAACTACAATTTTGTATTAGATACTTCTGACCATAACCTCAAAATTATCAAGGAAAAATGAGAAAACTCGTAGTTCATTTTTTCGTTTTAATTTTCATTTCATAAAAATCATTCGATTTTGATGAAACTTTGTGAAAGTATTTATTTATTATATAATAAATAACAATAAAATTATGAGTTAAAAAAAAATTTAAATGTTTTTAGATATTCAATTTTTCGGTCAAAAACACTTTTTATCAGATTAAAACCATGGTGAAATTTTCTTGTGAGTTTTGCAGTGCGAATTTTTTTTCGTTTTCAAGGACTTTTGATACAATGATAATCCACTACAGTTTCAATTTGAAAACGTACTCAAAAATTTAAAAAACTAAAAAACAGTGTTTGAAAATTTTAACAATTGTGATAATTTATTTTTAAACTTTTAGAAAATTAAAAACTGATTACACACCATTGAGTTGTGGAAAAAACTGCTAAAGAGAGATATGTTTTTTCTTTTATCTAAAATTTCATACGTGTGCAGTATTATTTATAACCATTAAACGGGCATGTTGGAAGTCTCAGATAAAAATTAAAAATAATCATAAATATCATCTGTGTGTGCCCGAAGGAGGCCGAAAAACAGTCAGTCTCAGCGCATGTCGTCGTTGTTGGCCAAGCATTGATTTATTAGTTCTATTAAATCACTTAAGTTTGATTGAATCACTTTTTGAGGCCAGGTGCAGGCAGATATCAGCGATAAATTTATTCTTCAAATAGTTATAAACATGAAGAACATCGATGTATTGGCTTTACATTGTTTTAGTGATCGTGATACAACCTCTACTTTTTGCAGGTAAGGTAAAAAACAACAATAAATTCGTTGCTAAAAACTCCACAGTTGACTAGGTTAGTTTAGGCTGTTTTTAAAACAAACGCTGATCCAAAAGTAATTGCTAGAAATGACTGTCAATTGATTGCAGCTATTTACAAGTGCAAAAATTCAGACTTATCTTTAGACGATTTGAAATTGGAAAATTACACCAGCTGGAGCAGCTGTACAACATTGTTATAGAACGTGTTTTCAACTTCAAACCTGGTTTGGGAATCACATGACTGCAACCAAGTGGGAGGCTGGAAAGAGTATTGGTAAACTACTTCTGCTAAGCTTTACAGATACTGCAGTCATTCCTGATGATTTGCTAAAGTATTTCCTGTAACTGCAAGAACCAACTGTAACCAGCAGATGCGGATGTCACGTAGAGCACGGACTCGATTGTACTGATTTATGTACCAAATTATGAAGAAAATTGTTGTAATAAAGAAAATTGTAAGAGATATTAGTGACTTTGAGGACGGTGCGCTGAAAATGAGCAACCAAGTCTTTTCTTGAATCGAACTGTGAAGCTCCAGCTGAGAGGACTGACAGAAGAATCCTTTTAAGAATGCCCGACGAAGAATCGACGAAATTAGAGGAAACATGCGAAAAATAAAATTATTATAATCAAATAATTTGTTCGTTTGTTTTTAAAATAAGTAAATATTCGTAGTAAAAATAGATAAATAAAGAATATATTTTTAAACTCTTCGTTGTTTAATAATTTCATTTAAAAAACCATTTGCACATCGATTAATCCTCTTTAAAACAATTAAATAAATATTTTTTTCATTATTGTTATTGTATAATATCTGCTATTATTAAATTTAATGTAAATTACAATATGGATTAAATAATTTTCATTTAGAAAATAAAGCGTTATTTTTAATTTTATCTGAGACTTGTATTCCCGTTTAATGTTTATATGACAAACAATACTACACACATGTGAAATTTTGGAAGTAAAAGAAAAAAACTATATTATCCCTTAGCAGTTTTTCCGCACAATTCGATGGTGTAATCAGTTTTCTAATTTTCTCAAAAGTTTAAACAAATTATAAATAGCTGTTAAAATTAATTTTCAAACACTCATTTTTAGTTTTTTTAATGTTTGAGAATGGTTTCAAATTGGAACCTTAGTGTATTATCATTATGTCAAAGAAGTACACTCAAACGAAAAAAATGCGCATATGGGAACTCTGTACGAAAATTTAGCCATGACTTTCTAATCTGAAAAAAGTGTGTTTGACCGAAAAAATTGAATATCTCAAAAAATTTTATTTTTAATTCACAAATTTTTTGGTTATTTATTCCATAAATTAAAAACGAAAAATGAACTACGAATTTTCTCATTTTTCGATAATTTTGAGTTATGGTCAGAAGTAGTTCATACAAAAGGTGTAGGTTTTCATAAGCTACAACTTCCTTGTTAGTGTTTTTCATACGACGTCAAGTTTTTGCCGGAAATTGTGGAAAATTAGAAAAATATTTTCCATTCTTTAATCACCCCTCAAGACCAAACCCCCTGGCAAAAATATTTTTTAGCTTTTATTTTCTTTTTCAAAAACATAATTTTCCTGTACTAAACTGTTTCACAGATTTACAAATTATTGGAAACTACTTTTAAAAGTCACATTGCATTCATTCCTTAGTTCGAATTACAAACGATAACGTAACGAAATTACATCAAAGGAATTTAATCTTTTTAGTAACAAATCTCGGCTGAATTGTTTGAAGCGAATCATGGAAATAACTTTCTTTCTCTTACGTAGCATGTTAGCATGCAGGCATCTCAGGATCAATAAATAGTGAGATATCTCAATTATGTTTCTTGGTTGAGAACATATCTTTCGTAATTAACTACTATCGTTGTGGAGGTAGAGGCAACATGCAAGCGTCACGCCCAGCCGTTTTTAAAATTATTTTTACATTTAAAATCGCAAGGTTATCAAAATTACAAGTAAGTCTATTTTTTATATGATGTGTAGATAAAGTTTTTCTTTGTTTTTGATCATAGTTGCGTTCCTTTTGTATTTTCAGTATTTCTTTTAGTTTTGTATAAGTGATTCTCTACAGTATGTCTACGGATTTAGTGCAAGTTTTTTGTTTTATAAAATTAAAATTTTAATTTAAAGTTATTCAAATTAAAAATGCAAAAATCGTCACCACAGACACGACATGCGCGCTGAGTATAGTGGAGTGGAACGGTATCTCAAGAGGGAAATTAGAGATTTTGAAACAGTTGAATTATTTCAAAATATCACATCTTCGGATCTTTTGGCTTACTAAACAAGACTCTTCTAGCCAAAATGGACGCACCTATTTAGCCAGTAAAACTTTAACACTTTTACTTTAAACGATGTTTCTAATTTCATCTACGTGTTTGTTTGATTAAAAAAAAAAGCTACAGGACAAATAATGTTTGAGAGGATGCGTTTTCTATAAAAACAAAATGTGTTCCTATTATTAATACGTTTGGACTTATTGTCAAAAATATATCTAAAAGAAGATTTTCTTAAAGGTAGATAAAATAAATGAGAACAAAAAAACGCAACTTTAATTATCATCTGCAACTAAATTAATTAAAGTTTTTTTAGGCAGTTTCATTGTTGTCCGATCTATGATGTCGCTACCTATAGATATTTTGTCAACATAACGATATCGTCTCATTTTCTTATAGTTACAGCTATTGATCATAAATATTTTATAATATTTTTAATGAATCTTATTTATAATAAAAGTTGCAGCAAAGTGTTGATTTTCTCAATCTCAAACTCCGCCTAAAAAGATACACTTTTTTGCCCGACACACAAATAACTCTCTAAAAAATGTTATTTCATAACTCTCTGAAAGGGTTATATCGTCTGCTTGTAAATTTCTTCACCAGTCGATAAAACCTAATTTCGACACTTGTTATCAAAATAGTTATCGCCAACCGGCATTAAAGTGTTTTTATCTATTGCCGATTTGCGGCTACAAAATAGAACTACTTTTACCGCAAATTTTTATTAACATATTATATTAAATAGAAACAATTGTCACTGTCAATTTATTTACATGTTTATTGATAAAGAACAAATCCACTTAAGTATTTATAAGACAATTCACAAAACTATCCCTTACCTCATATATGTCGCAGAGTGGGTCGCGTGGATGATTCGTGAAGATATAGTCGAAGGCATCTACAGAACTGTATAGGAGCGCCACCTACCTGATCTTAGTAATTAATGAAACAAGTTATAAACAAGACTTTCCTTCGTAAACTACCCACCAAATTCACACTTTAGAATTCAATAATTATCACAGTAATATCAATCCGGTTAAATAAAGTGATACGCCACTGATGGATAATTTTTATTCTTTGTCGCTTTTGATTACGAAACAAACACTTGCATAAATTACAGTTAAGGAATATACCGTATCCCACGGAAAGTTGCTAAATTCAAAGTGTGCACATCTTTTTTCAGGCACACTTTAGGCACGATATAGCAACACATTTAATTATAGGTAAATGAGAACAAATTTATGTAGTAAGTGTTTAAAGCGTATTTTAGTAAAAGTAAATTATTTACTCGACATAATTCGGGATGGATTCCGATTGTCATAATATTTTTATTAATAAAATTGTTATCGATGTTGATATAATTTTTATAAAATGAGCTTAATCTTTTTTTAATTTTACTTTACTTTACAAATTGTATTTTAATGGCATCGATAATAAAGTTAATTAAAAATAATACTGCAATCAGTTTGAACCCTGGTTAGGGTGCCTAAACACTACTAGGTCAGCAATAAATTACAAATTCCCTCGATTTAATAAATAAAAATTCTATAAAAAATAATATGTATTACTGATTTTTTTAGTAAAATACACTTTGAATACTGTTCATCCCATCTATCAATTTGTTCTATTTTACCGAGCAACATAATATGTTATTTATATTGTCATTCGAATTATACCTGATATATACCTATGTTAATTTTTAAAGAATTTATTCCTATGTCCAACTTTTCCTAGGACACACAGTATGATGATTACTAAAATTACGAATGTTTTCCGTGAAAACTTTCTGTAGTGCAAAACTAACGCTGAAATGGTATCGAAAGGGATCCCCCAACTTACACACACGTTAACAATACACTTAAACATTTTCTTAAGGAAGATTACTCAGGTTCTATTAGAGTGACACTTTTTATGCACAAAGGCGTATCTTGAATACAAGTAACAGTTTCGCCTCACAAATAAAAGGAAATACAGACTAAGTCAGTTCTTTCGTTGACAGCTTCAATACGTGCATCGAACGAATAGGCGTACACCATCCGATTGAAATAGGGCCAGCAGGAGAAGACAAAGGGAGAAACGTAGATGACCTTCGTTTGTATGTGACTGTTAAATTGATATGCTTCTAGTCAGTGGTCACGAGTTCGGAAATTTAGTACCCATACAAGACGACCTTGTTAGAATACAGTACCATCCATGTAGAAAATTTCTAGAAATTTCACAAATAATTGGTATACTACATGTCGATTTTTTGTTGAAGATGGTTATTTAACACCTTAGTGATTTGTGTAGAGCTTTAAATCAGCCACGTCAGTATCCGCCTTTAATTACAAAAAGACCGAGAACAATTAACGCATTCGGAACAAGACCAAACAGACACGTGACGTGAGGAAGGTAGAAGTTGAGTTGCCTAGCGTAAAGCGCAGCGCGTCAACACCTATGTAATTTGCGCCAAAAGTGGAAAACTGACATTAAAAGTAATTTCGCTGGATTTGAATCCACCACAAATCGCTTCAACCCCTTGCGATAATCAGTAGATACAAGTCTGGAGCATGATCTAAACAACAATCAAAAATCCTAAACCGTCCCCAATAAAGTAATTGAACTAACTTGTGGTTTTTATTGGAATCAATGCAACTAAATCTGGTACACTCTAAAAATATTAAATAAAGATGAGATTAAAATCTTACCAAATACTTTTGAAAAATACACTACTATAATTAAGGCGCTTCAGCAAAGAAACACAGATTCCACACGTCAGCCAAAACATGAATGGAACCTCAGAGTAGTCTCCAGGAATATTCACCCATCTACTAACTTAGATGAGTTAAAGATGAGATAAAATTACTTGATCATGAGGTTACTAACATTGCTAACATAAAACAGCGAGGTACAAAGTAACTACCGCCGTTCTTTGTGGAGTAAACCAGCCGAAAATAACAAAGATATCTTCAACATAAGTAAACTAAACCATTTAAATGTTAAATTCGAAAAACCGAACGCTAAACATTGAGATTCTCAAAATGCGCTAAATGTCAAAAACACACAGGCACACCAAGAATTTATGCAATGTTAACGTAAGGAAAAGTCCTGTTATCCAAATGTGTGAATTGTAACGGTAATCTTCCAGCAAATTACAAAAGATTTTAGTTTATAAGAACTGCAACAAACAATTTATCCAGAATTACGAAGCAGACAACCTCACCGGTTTTCTACACGGTTAGTCCAACCAAATATCAGCGTACCCAAATATCTAGCACTAATTATCAACAATCCCCAATACGATGTAACTGTAACACATCAATCACTTACCAACGTCAACTAATGTTAAAAACTCTAATGGAACGAATGGATAATATATTTACACTTCTAACTACAGTTGTTTCAAAAATGAGTAATGGACCTACACCTTAAAATAGCTATCTGGAACGCTAATGGACGAGATTATCCCATTTTTATATCAAATCACGCATAGATCTTATGCTAATCGCTACGGATCGTACTTATTAAAATTTTAAATTATTCAATATATGCCACACAACATCCAGATGGCACGGCTCACGCTGGATCTGCCGCCAATTATCAAAAACTCTATTAAATACCAGATTACCTAAACACAATCCAGCACACCCCAAGCAACCACTGTGGCTATAGAGAGATTGGAAAGGACCGCTACTACCCTCCACGTCATAATAATAAACTTGAGCAATATACAGTATTTCAAAATCTTAGGCAATACGGAGACTGGCGGAGACTACAACGCAAAACATGTTCAGTGGGGATCTAAACAACCACAACAAAAGGAGGGAATTACTTAATACGATCACAAAATGGCCTGCATTATATCTACACAGGGAGAACCCACACATTGGCCAACAGATCCTGCACATTCTCCAACTTACTCGATTTTTGCGTTATGAAAGTAAACCCAAATTACTTTAATGCTGTACCTTGTCTCGATCTCACGGAAGAACACTCACCAATTATATTAACCATGAGAACTCGTATAATACTCAACACAAAGCTACCCGGCCTCTGCAACAAATATACGGACTGGACTCATTTGAGACACTTAGTTAACAGATTATAGGCGCCGGCAATGCTGGCCAAAAACTTGAAGATTTATTTACCGCAGTTGAACATCTCAACCAAACCATCCAGCAAGCTGCATGAAATCGACACTGCTGTTTGCAGACTATTCCTCCCCATAGATTGCCCCATAGTTGTAAAGGAAAAAAAGTAGCCGAAAACGTAAACTGAGAAAAGTATGGCAAATTACTAGAACTTTCCCCAATCACAAAAAGACGACTTAACCGTAAAATGAACTAAAACAACTTCTATCGAAATAAAGAATAAATAGGTGCAAAACTACCTACAACAACTATCTCCAACGGAAGCCTCAGACTACTCACTCTGAAGGCGTCAAAAGAGGATCAAAGTCACAGATACACGAATCATAGTACATACTCCCAACTAGTGCTTGGGCTAGAAGTAATAAAGAAAATTATCTTACTTTAGCCAGCCATTTGAGAATAGTTTTTACAGCACTCCCAAATCTTATCGGATGTAGAAAAAGGGTGAAAAGGTATTTAGAAGCACCGTTCCAACTACCACAAGTCTGAACTTTGATCATGTCTGAACTTAATCACCCTGTTTTGACCTTCTTAAATCAACGGTTTTGAAGGGAATTACTAATAAAGCTTTTGTAATCCTTACCTATTCAACGCGATACTGAGAAATTGTACTAATACCCAAACTTGGTAAACTACTTGCTGTACTGATTTCGTATAGATCAATTAGTTTACTTCCACTCGTGTCGAAAGTCTTCGAAAAATTGCTATTAGAAAATTACTACCCGTCCATCACAGAACACAATCTGCATACCTAATCATCAGTTCAGTTTCCGGAAAAATCACGCCACCATTTAACAGTACACCGAGTAGTTGACAAACTTATAAAGATTTCAACGACAAACGCTACTGTTCGGCCATATTTATTGATGTCACACAGGCTTTTGATACGAGTATGGCATCGGGCCTCTTATTCAAAATTAAAAAGTGCTACCTCGGATTTTTGCAAATTCTCAAATCTTACCTGACAGAAAGACATTTTCATTAAATACAAAGATATTCATGCTTCATTATATTTCAGCCACAAGCAGGTGTACCTCAGGGCAGTGTCCATTGTTATACATGCTTTTACACCTGACTTTCTACTTCTGAATCCACTATGGTAGCCACATTTGCAGACGACACGCAGTTAATTCACTCCAACCCACACGCGGCAAGTCACTACTTGGGAACACCTCAAAGCTTAGAACTATGGTTCAACAAATGGCGTATAAAAATAAATGAAGGAAAGTCAGTATACATCACCTTTACCCTAAAAGAGAACCTGTCTTCCCGTATTGCTAAATGGTTTGTCAGTACCACAAGATTTGATTATTTACAATCTACTCGATACGTTGTAATAAGTATTGTTTTCATCAGGTGTTTCTTAACTTGAAATGAAACCGACTGTGACGGTTACCAATATTCACATAGGTAGGTTCTGGCCACAACCTCTTTAATCTTGTCTCTGTCATAGGATGATGTGGTAGTTCAGCTATTAATTGATTTTTGTGCCTATATTTCTGTTTGTGTGTTTAGTAGCAGAGTATTTTGATTACGTCAGTTATAAATAGCATTTTAGGTCATTATGAATTGTTATGTTGGAGACAAACCACGGAGAGTCGTTATCATGCGAAGGATTTTAGATTGGACTCTCTATTAATATTTTTGTGTTAGATGGATTACTGCACCCCCAGAGTTCTATTTCGTATTGGTTTTATTATGGCTTTATATAGAGCAAGTTTACTTTCTAGTGATAGCTGAGAATGTTTCCCTATTAACCAGTGTTGCATTGTCTAATTTGTTGTTTCTTAGCTTTTATATCCGCTTTCAATTTAATTTTCCGTCAAATGTAGTCGAGATATTTGACCTCTTTTTTTAATGGTATTAAAGAATCGTTAATAGATAATTGAGGCAAGTGTGTTAACCTTAATTCTCCATCGTTTAAACCAATTTTCTAACAGTTTTAAATAGTCTTGTAATTTTTCTGAAGTAGTTGGCTAGGGTCATGATTGGTTGAGAGAATTTATTTGTATCGTCAGCGAAACCAGCTATCAGGAGTGTCTTCGGTAGTTGGTAAAATCAGCCGAATATATCAGATACAAATATGGACCAAGCACACTGCCTTGAGGCACTCCGGAAGAAATAAGCAGTAAGTAGATACTGTGTTGCTTAATTGACTTTAAAGTACCTACTCTGAATGTATGATTTTAGTATAAGATAAAGTTGACACGGAGTGGAGTCTTAAGTTTATAAAGCAACCCCGTCATGCCAAAGCTTTATCAGGCTTGTCGGATGTCAAGAAAACGGCCGAACACATTTTCTTCTATTCCCATGCTTTCTTTAATTATAGTAATTATTCTGTGGCACTGTTGTATTTGTTGTGCCATTTCTCTAAAGCCGAATTGGTAATTAGGAATGAGATTGTTTATGGGCACAACGTCTTTGATCCTGTTGAGTAGGGAGTCTTGAACACTTTTGACGCTATAGGTAACAGACTTATTGATCTGTAGGATGTGGATTCCTCAACAAATTTACTAGGTTTTGAAATCATAATAATTTGAGCAAAATTTCCATTGTATAGGAAATGGCACAACCGCAATATTAGTTATATATCGTAGTTAATAGTACAATGACTTTACTAGGTAGATGTTTCAAGATCCTGACCAGATATTAAGTCATGTCTTGCAGCTTCATAGAATTCGTCTTTTTTATTTATACATCTGATGATGAAAACGGTTTAACGGGCAATGATAGTTGACATGATGCATTATGGAAAGTATTAATTTCGTTGTCATCGATATCAGATGGGTAGGATGAAAACTTTGGCTAAATAATCCCGGCAAAGACGTTTTACCTTTCCTTCTGTAGTCATTTTTAACTACCATCTGATTTTCTAATGGGCGGCACACTAACTATTAGTTTTTAGTTTTTAGTTGCCTTCCATAGAAAGTGATCTTCAGGTGAAAAGTTAGCTATATACTGTGGAACGATTCATTTCCGAGCCTCTTGCAACACAGCATGAAGTCTGTGGGTGAGTTGACAAATAATTAAGATTATTTTGTTGAATGACTTATGTAGTAGGTTTTCTTCCTTTAGTAGTTATAAGTCTTGATCCCCAGGCAGTATGTTTAGCATTCCAATCGCCTGCTACCAGGAAATGCGGCCCCTAGTTGTTCAATAAATATTGATATTCTTCGCGGTGGACTATATACAGCTGCGATACTTATTGGCCGTGAAAACGTTTGTACTATGATAGTTGCACTTTGGATTTTATCTGGTTTATATGGTTGCATCACATAGTGCTTTATCGCCTGTCTTATTATAATGGCCGAACCTGCATGATCAGTTCCATCAGGATGGTGGCATATAGATGTTATAATTGGGTATTTTCATATGTGTTCGGTGTGTTGCGCGACTTTCTGAGATTAGCAATATGTCTATTTTGTGAAGGTTAAAATGCACTATGATTTATTGCACATAATTATTTAATCCGTTTGAGTTCCAAGCTGCAGTTCCCATTATTGCGATATTTATTTATAACAGTGGTCAGCATGCTTAATATCATGCTATTCTGATTCAGTAGTTGTGAGAACATGTTTTTGAACTCGTTAAGAAAGCTTGTAAATATTTTTCTTAAGTCTTCACTGTTTCAGATGATTTAAATAATTACAGCGGTTGCATAACTGTCATAAAGTATTCTGCTGACGATTTTGGATATTCACTTAGTTCGTGTACTATTTCTGGAGTTACATATCTGAGACAGAAGTCTGTTGCGTTTATTTGGATTGTCTTTATCTCTTATTTTGTTAAGTGTACGGTATGTTTTTAAATGCCCATACTCTTGGCATCTTGGGTACTTTATTATAGCTCTTTTTATTTTAATTTTGTATTTTGGAGGAATTTTGTTTGTAATTTCTTTGTTATCTTTGGTTCAAGATCCACAATCTGATGAATCTTTACTTATGCTGTGGCGTACAA
>JALBCR010003189.1:0-158168 GCA_030710515.1 Abscondita cerata
GTAATACTTCGTTCAGTTACGTATTGCTCATTGACATTTTTATGCTGAAATCGGCAAAATATAGTTCGGAAATTCTTCTGTCAGAGGATTAAAATTTTCCATTTTTTTTTTTCAAATAAAAACAGACAATTTGTCAAAAAGTAAAAAGAAAACAAGCCAAAAACAGTAGTAGTTTTTATCATCATTTTATATAATTTTTAAAAGTGTACCTATTCGTTTCTGTTTGAACGCCCTGGAGCGAAATCTTAAATTAATACGAGTGATCGCAGCGCATCCGAATTCTTGTAAAAACTAATATAATCCAAACACAAAAACAATAAACGACAACTACAAATTTTAATAAGTTGAAGTTCAATATGTGGTGTCTATATATTTGAGTACTCAATATGTATTAATTTAATAAGACGTATTACACATCTCTATTTAACTTATTCGGTCACTTAAAAACGAACTCATATCTTTTGCTCGTTTTTTCACTGTTTTCTTTGTTAAAAAATTCCGGCAAGTTTTTCACGCGTCTTGAAATTTATCTAATTGTGACATTAAAAATTAACTTTAGAGCCGCTTGATTTTTTGGTATTTACAAACTTACATCTAACTTTTTACATCAGTATTTGATAGTAAATAATTTGACGGATATAATTTAACGTCGCGCGTGGTAGTTCTATAGGTGAACCTTTAATGGTCTATTTTTAGTACGATACTATCTTTGATTTACAAAATTCAGAAGGGCTTTTCCTCTTCTTAATTTTTAATTCCTTCAACAACCGATCCGAAACTGTTAACAACAAACAAAGGAAAATGCAGTATCGACAAAAGGCACAAAACTATGTGTCGGTTTTAACTTTATCATAACTAAACTGGAAAAATAAGCAGGTAGCGATAAACAAAAACTGCACTATAATAAAAACTTTTAACTTAAAATCTGACATGGAAATTATGAATATTTCTGCAGCTGCAATGAGCTTAATTCAAATTTTTCAAAGAAAAGCAACTTACAAAAAAGATTGCCAACTGACTTCTACGAGTTGCTTTATGAGAACGGAAAACAAAATTAAATTGTTGACAACTTACAATTGATTTCCAAGATACAAGCTATCATGAAAAACAAAAGGATACAAAAATACGCACTTGAAACATTTGAAAAAATATGTACAACAACGTCGAAAAAAAAAAATATGCTTAACTCACTAAGGTGGTAACATTAACTTATCCTTTGAACCATCGCATTGTTAATATGACAATTACTTTGTTGTTTTCAATCACCTATGTAACGTGCTTTATTAAAAATATGTATTTTTGGTTTTACTTTGACTAACCTACCTAGTTAATGTTTCATATTATTATTATAGAAACATGACAAGTGTGGTATAGTTGAATTCGTTTTATGGAAAAAAGTTGAGTTTACGTTATTGGAAATAAGCAGAAAACCAGAAGTCTTTTTTTATAGTTGTAAGTTCCTACCTTCAGGTTCAACGTCATAATATTTAATTGTAAGTGAAGGGATAAAAGGGGCGTACAAAATTTATAAAACAATCGTGCTTAGCTTTCTATTAAAATATGTACAATTTTTAAGAAATAATGTTTATACACGGAATTTATATATTGGATGTTTGTTTGAATCTATATGTTCGCAAGCCTCAAAGGAAAAGTGGCGTTGATTGAGATACAGCTGGCCGTTCGGCTGGAGATTGGGTTCATTTGCACTCGGCAGTGTAGTTGCTACCTGAACAAATCGGCCATACTATAGGGGTTCGGTGATACGGAGATGCTAGCGATAAATAGAACGGGATTAATAACGGATCAAGTGCTACCGAATAAATCGGCTACACTGCATAGGGTTAGGTGGTAAGTATTTAATGGCTTTTATGGATTAATAACGGTGGTTTTTCTGGGTAGTTCTTAAGCGGGTTAGTACTATTTTGCCACAACCCGTACCAAATTCAATTACGCAGTTGAAGTGGACTTTGAAAATGCGGTTAGTCAAAAATACCTGGACATATGGTTAAACGGGACGAATTTAATCATCGTGTTCAACGTAGTATCTCTGTTATAGAAATTAGAAGACTGGGTACAGCAGATAGCGTAGTATAGGCTTAGAGTGTTTATTCGGGATTGGTTTCGGAACCGGTATTAGAATCGGAATAAGAGGATCGGAATAATAGTGACAATATAGGACGCGCGCGCCAAGGGCGTTTGTATCTCATATATCGCTTCCCCTCGGCTGGTGCTGGCTCCCCCCCACTCGACTACTTTCCACGCGCCCGGCCGTTTTACGCGATGTTCAGAGCGAATTTACTACAGTTCAAAACAATATTTTTGGAAAAAACGAGATGTGGTCTTCAAGTATTTTATCTATATTTTTAATTTTCGTTTAATCGACTCAATCCGACCACCTCACGAGCATCGAGCTCTCCGCGAAAAAAAGGGTGTGCAAAAATTCAAAACGCTCTAACTCCGAAAGTATTCATCTGACATGGCTCAGTTTTTGCACGAATAAAATATATGTTGATAGCTACCTAAAGCCGCAAGATTGGCGCTTCATCTTAAAAATTGACAAAGTTATGAATTTTTCAAAAATTGCATTTTTTTCGTTTTGCCAATATCTTCGAAACTAACTATCCGATTGGATCGCTTAATAGCTCATTTTATTCGTCTTTCAATTCTTTTAAAATCGTCTGTGGACAGTATTTCGATCGGATGAATACTTTCGATTTTATTCGAAAAACGAAAAAAAGCTATTTTTTTCAACTAAATTGTTTATAACAAAATAACTACCCAAAAACTCGACTAGAAAATGTGCATTTTTTCATCGGGTATGGTTCCCCCAACAATGTAGTAAAGGTCGATTGCTGCGATTATTAGTGTCACGCAATACATTGTGTATTGGATCTCTATTGCTTGGCCTAATAAGTCAAAGAGTGTCTTTCTCGGCATTGCGCTCGCACTTATAAAGGGGACGTTATCGTTAACTGAAGAGTGGGTAACGGCTGTACGGGGGTAATGCTAAATGGGGCGGTACGTACGACGCTTCTAATGACAATGAAATTTTATGCCGTGATTGTTATCTCGGCCGAAAATTTATATTAAACAATTGTCGGTTTTTATATAGTAGATGTAAGTATCAATTTCGACAGTTTACATCTGCCAAATTTGATACCTACATATGAACAGTTTTCGAAACATTGGACCGTCTAAACGTCGTGGGATACTCTGCATATAGCGTTAAGATATTGTGATTTTACAATTTCACCCTAAACGTCTATATGACTTAGTTGTATATAACTAATTCAGTTCTTTTTCTCTATTTTTCTAACATTGTTGATTGTTCTCAAACCTACCTAATGAATTAGCTAGTATCAAAGTTTTGGGATGACAGCCACCAATTTTTTGACTAGAAGAAGAAAACTTACTGGAAATAGTACAATATACCACATGCTGTGAAAAGGCATTCTAAAAGGCTAAATGAAGAGTCCTAAAGGACGAAACACCTGTCGAGAGATTCTTGTAGTGTTTGTTTGCTATTGTACAACCTTTTGCGAACTTACAGCAGGTGATTCGAGGATTGTTATTTTTTCCAACATATAGTTGGCTATACTAATTCGAAGGATTGACTTATGTAACTGCTTACACATCTGTCGACAAAGTTGCTTTTATTATTGCAAATGCATTTTCGTAATGTGTTACATGTGACACGGGTCGACACTTTAAATACGCTTTAAACGGTTATTATTATCAAATAAATTTGTTCTACCTAACAAAAATATGTTGTTAATTGTTATAGTTAAATGGAATTGTCTCAAAAAATGGTTGAGTTAATTTTTGATTACAGTAAACTTTTCTATGCCACACATTGTAGTTTTTACTAATGATTCTAATTAAATGAATGTAATTTCTTCAGAGAAAATAAGGGACTATACTATTGCTGACATTTTAACGAAACAATAAATAATTATATACTTTAACAAAAAGTTTCATGTACGAAAGAATTGAAAACACGCGCAACTTTGAAAATGTCTTCTAAAACAAATTGTCCAGTAATTTCTTTATTCCTTTTCATCGTTAACAATGGTGCACTTTGTAATATTAAAACATGCATCGTAATACCATTTGAAAGTTCAATTTTCCAACTCGACCAAAACTTATAATTTCCCTAAATGCATATAAACGAGTTTATAGATAAAACTCGGAAGTTTTTCCACAATGCACAAAGAACTTTTCCTTTATAATTTAGCATATTTTGACATAATATGCTTTAATCAATTTAATGCTCCATTAGTAACATTGCAATCGTATGTATACGTTTGTTTTTAATTGAATTAGTATTAAATTAACTAATGGAGCCATATGTATCCTATTGACTCCGACCTTTACTTCATACAGTTTACCTTTTCTCCTCTATATTACACTAATGATTCACTGTAAAATTACACTCCGCAGTTACATGTGCGCCTATTTAAGATTCAGTATAGTTTGTCTTATTATTATTATAATACCCTTTCATGGTGAACGGGGTTGCTTTGCAATACTATTTTTGAAATTTTATTGACCTGGCAAAATGTATGCTTTAGATTGACACATAAGAACATTAATTACCGTTTTTAACTTTCAACCCAATTAGAGTACCGTGAAGCTTTTGACTTTGATGTAAGCTTTAAGTATCGGGTTGTTAAATTGTGTCAAGCATTTAATACCGGATTTATTAAAATATTTTGTTGTAAATAAGCTTACGAATAAATCCTTCAATCGAAGTTGATTGGAAAACTAAAGATAAAGTAAGTTCGCGAAAAGTTTTCGGTGCTGGAGATGATTTTTATATGGGTAGTTTGAACGAAGCCATTTCATATCATATTTTAGTATGTTTTGGTTTATTGTGCTCTAGTTATTACAATATTTACTGAACATAATTTGCAAGAAGTTACAAAATGAATAATGTAAAGTTTTGTATGAAAACAATTATCGAGCTTTACTGGAAGCATCTCATGGTGAATGGGACAAGTAATTTGGTTTGTAATATAAGAAACCCTATGTTAAGGGGCCTTTGTCACATTTGCTATTATTGAAATACTTAATCTTTAAGTAAGGAAATGCTCTAAATAATGATACGAGGGTAACAGGAGTTTATTACTTTCTGTATAGTTAATTGATTACTAGACGAGTTGGGCTTAGGAATATATGTACTGCGGTGCTTTTGAAAAATGGTTATAGGGATTTAGCATTGTGAACTGTTTTTTTTCGAATTCCTGCGCGCCCTTTCAAGTGAGAAAAACTTACTTTTATTTTTATTGACAAATTTTTGAAAACAACATGAAATTCAGCTACAGACTAATTTTAGCTTCATTTTGATACTCAAAATCATTAACCTATGACCTGTTTTTCAAAAGCAATACCCTGTATAGTAAAACTTCAGGGTTCGTTTTCAAAATGCAATGCAATGAGGGTCGTGGCACTGCTAATCAATGTAAATATCTTCTCGTGTTTTGTAAAAACAGAACTTTGCTTTTGAGCTTCAGCTTATGATTTTTCTATACGAAATTAAATCTGTCACCTCGTTGTCGACATTATGTTTTTATTTTTCCCATATCTAGAGAGAAATTATTATGTAAAACGTACTTTTGTTAAAAAAAATGCATGTACGTGTGTATATACTTTCGCCTTGATTCAAAACCGATTGAAACAATTTTTTCAAAATTAGTTATTTAGACAATAAATCACGCTATAAATGTCATGAACTGTTTGGCGAATTTCGACCTTTGAATTCAATTCAATCAATTTTGATTACTTGAAATCAGCTCTAAGAATGTAAATGTAAAATGAATTCATGTCAACAATAAGGTGCTATCATTTTTTCTCGGATACCTGGTGGAAAATTATTACCTAATTATTTTATTATTGAGTTGTAACACGTAATGTATATGATTCGCGTTACATGCGTTGGCAAATGCTTATTTAGAACGAGCTCGTCGTTTCGCATTTTGCAAGGGTGTTTCCGCGACCTAGGCACAAAACTTAAAATACAAATTACAAATTTAATAAACTTACGCTATTTGAAGCGTTACTTAAATTTATGTTGTAATATGTCTACACAGCCACTTCTTAATTACCCTTTAACGTTTTTATGTTTTACAGATGCTATATTATTGAGGCTTTGTGGAATAGCAGCAAGTATTATCTATTGGGTAAGTGTTTTTATTCCTTTTTTTTTGTGTCTACGGATTTTTTAAAAATATTTTCTTGGGCTTATATGTTACCTAAGTGAAATGTTTGTCTAACGACATTTGGGGTAATCAGGGACACGAATCAATACTAACAAACAGATAACTGTAAAGACGGATGAATGTTATCTACGCAAAATCGTTATCAAAACGATAACTTAGAATGCAATAAACACCCGAGTCTATAGCAAGCCAAGTATTTCTGTAAAAACAGTAGCATACACGCACGAAAGAACACCTGATGCGCATTTCTGCTCTTATTATGAGCTTTCAGTGGTGTATACTCTTGGCGCAGTATACAACTGTACAAGAAGGTGGTTGGTCTTTTAACCTCTCATGGAGCAATGCAATGCTTAGTTTATATTTTACATTTTTATCTACGATACGATACCCTTTGTTTCCTAATGCAAATGCATTATTATGTTCAACCGAAACATTTAAACTTAGAAATTAGATAAATATTTTTAAGGTTTAAAAATACACATCTGAATCTACGTACAGTTGAATGGCTAAAGTGGAGAGGTTTACTACAGGACAATTAGACTCCCACTGGTTTGCCTTGCCTTGCCACAGAGTGTGTGGAAAATTTGATGTGTACACCGAGAATCGAACCTTGGTGTTTGCTTAGCAACCAATACATTTAACCGGTGAAGTATGATTTACATTTTCAGATTTATTAACAATGGCTTATTGAACTTGTGCGGTTAATTAAGATATTGCCCTTAACGATATTCATTACGAACAAGAATGAAATAAATTTTGCTCGAAAACCCAAACAACGGGAAAAGTTAATCTTGGACATTCAGAACAAATAAATTATTTGGTAAGTCATTGGGGTAAGTCAGTTATTAGGCGGTTGATTATAACTAATCAGGACGGTCAAAGTTAAGAATGATTTTAAGAGAGGAACTCAGATCTTTTCTGGCCAGAGAACTCGTGTTTTATTGAGAAAGTTAATTAAGTATTAGTGCCCTTAGATATCTGCGACGGAAGATTGGAAATATAAACTTTAACAAAACGTAATCCAGACCTGCGATATAAATATATACTTGCGATTCTTTACAACTGGATCGAACTTTATGATTCTGAATACACTAAAGTTTTGTGCTGAAAATTCTTTTACTGTGTCTCATCTCAATGTTCGCAAAGTTTTGTCCATCGAACTGCGTCACACCAAAAGTAACAGACAGAGACACTTGGCGCTTGTTTCACTCACAAAATTTTTTTTCTTGCTGATCGATGCCCTTTACAGAATGAAAGTAATGGAAGAAAACACAGTCGAAAGAGTGATACGTAAGGTCGTATGTGAACATAGAACCGAGAAATGCCTCTCCAGAAATTGCGAAAAGTGTAAAAATAAATCAGTTTTTTTCCACTTTGGCATAAATGGACCTCACGAAGAAATGTTTACAAGAAATGGAAAACATGTCAAGAACATCGGACGAATGAAAAAACGAAAAAACCAATCATTGTATCGATAACGAAAAAGGAAAAAATTCCATGTACCTTGAAAGAAGCGACCGAATCTTCCACCACAAGTTTTGAGAATCTCGTGGCTCATGAGTTCAGGATCGCGCATCAAACAACATTTTTTTTGAAATTTAACAGACAATTTATCGAATGATGAGATTGCTCTTCTCATTGACTTCAGCAAAAATTATTTTTGTAAATATGGTACTGAAGTTCAGTCCGTTCATTTTGGAGCTAGCAGAACTGCACTCTTCACACAGGGATGTTTTATACTTCAGATTATTCACAGGGATTTGCAACTCTATCTCAATCACTCAGACACGATCCGACAGCCATTTTGGCCCATGTCACGAAAATTTGGATTATTATTTGCCTCGATTTCTCAAAGTGAAAACAATTTATTTCATGCAGCGACGGACCAACCACTCAGTATAAATCGCAAAAATGTTTTATCTCATCACCCAATATCTGCCTCAACGCTATACATTTTTCAACAGTTTGACTTACAATTTTAGTGAGGCAGGACATGGAAAAGGCCCTGCTGATGGCATTGGAAGAAAGCTTGAAAAAATGGCAGATAATCAAATCAAATATGGTCAAGATATTCCAGATTTTGGCACTCACATTTCAAGTCTCGAAAATCATGTAAAAAATACATCTCGACGTTGTAACAAATCAGGAAATAGAAAATTTTGATGTTGTTTTGATGTTGACACAATAAAAGTTCACCAGTATACTTGGTCAAGAAAGGTTCATCCAACGTCAACTTCAATTCCTTGAGCTGCTCTGACTGTTGCCCTGGTGAAATCTGCAGTCATTTCTCGATAGGCCAAGTACGTTTTGATGATCGCTCGGAAAAAAGCCTCAAAAGGAGAGGAGAAGAGTAGAAACAAATTGGCTATGACTTGCAAGGAAAAACAGGCCGAAATACCAAATAATGAAACAAGTTATTACTGAAAATACGTTCCAAAACTATCCGAAAATCAGGGTTGAGAAGAAGTTTACGGTATTATAAACAAATTCGTAAATTATTCATTAATTTTTATAATTTTCTGACTGATAAAAAAAATTGTTACAGACACCAAAGGCAAGTTGACTATGGAGAGATATGCTTCTCCCGTAAGTTATGAGTTTCGTGTTTTTTGTTTTTGTTTGAAAATGTTTGTTTTTAATGGCCTATTTTAATAAATACGAGTTGGAAATTATAGATATTGTGAGAAATATGTCGTGAAGAATTATTTTCGCAACAATAGTATTGAAGTGGTACTCATTGCAGCGACCTTCAATGGACATCGTATAATTCATGTTTGGTAAAAGTTGTAGTAGAATCATTTCATGGTTGGGTTTTGTAAGATATGATGTGCATAAAAAAATTTTTCGTAAATTTTTGAAGTAATTTATAAATTAAAATTTTTAGAAACTAATATGACAGTTACAACAGAATCACCCATATACAAAATTGCAAGCTTCTTTTTAAACGGGCTTCACAAGATTATACGGCAAAAAAAATCTAAAATACTAGAAGAGGATGAGATAAATAAATTTATTTGTGAGGCTGGAAATGTGAAATACCTTGCCATGAAAGTGCGTGACCTTAATAATTTCGTACAGTGGAGCCTGTAGACGGCAGGAACTTGCCAACATGACACTGGATGATATCGAGTTCAAATTTAGTTGCGTTTTTAGTGCTTAAAAATTATAAGATATGTTTCTTTGCAGATGAAAATTGGATTGCACTAGTAAAAAGAATATTTTAAATTAAGACCACAAAAAGTTACACACCGTCGGCTTTTCCTTACTTACAGGAATGGCAAATGTATAAATATCCCCATTGGGAAAAATAAGATGGGAACATTTGTAAAGAAATTGCCAGTTTTCTTCGATTGCCACACCGGAGCTGTACACTGGACTGTTTTACACGGTCCAGCACAACCAATTTAGCAAATTATAAAATAGAAAGAAAGAGCAAATCCTGGGGGCGACTATTAAGCGACACGGAGGGTGTAAGTCGAGTCCCTTAACAGGAAGTTACGTAGAAACATGTTTAATGTGTCACAAATGCTTCGCCCCCATACTGAAGTTCACTCACCTGCTCCTGCCCCAGAGCACCAGATTCTACCATAAAACATTCAAGCGCGAGACACAACAAATGTGACAGTAAGTATAAATAATTGCCAATGTAATAGAAATAATTAGGATTTATATTTTTTCTTATAATATTAATAATTATAATCGTTCCTTCGTGTTAATCGTGTTCGTTCACTATCAGCTCACTTTGCGATCAGCTGTTTTCGACCTGCAACACTCATTACACTTGAGTCGTTGAGGTTATTTTGTCGATCGAACTCTTAAAAATGAAATTCCCCTAAATCCATTAAAGTACAGTGTGCTATTATGAATAAGCCATAATTCACGCCTACCGCAAAACGTTAATTGGCGTATTATTAAAGTAAATTAGAAAAAAAAAAATTTAAAGCAAATGATGGTTTATTAAAAATGTCGAAATAGAGAAATGAACATTGTTAGCAGAAACATTCATTGTTTAAAATCTAAATAGAAAATTTAGTTCTCGTTTATTTTGTCTAGATTGCTTATGAATATAGTAATTTGCGCTCGTTGTTTAATTATGAATAGCGCTGCCTCTACTGTATTCATATATAAATTTTTTGACTAAGTACGTAATAAATAATTCAATTTAGAAACTACCTGTGTATTCTGTAATAATAAATTGAACACATTTCAGCTCCCTAATATTTTTAAACGGCAAATCTCTACAAGCACTTGCAAATATTGAATGAATTGTTTGTCTTACATGTGTAATTTGGCAACGTTTGCTACTATAACTTTCAAATGACAAAACTCATTTTGTTCCAACAAATATTTGTATTTTTGCTTTGTACTCTAGTTTTCTACAGACATGGAGACTTTAATATTGTTCATTGAATATTTTATGCATTTGTTTTCACAAGTATATTATCTAAGAACCGCAATGCCCTATTACATTATAGGTAGGTACGTACATTAACTTTAAACTTAAAAATTTTAATTTTTTATTTTTTTCAGAACGAGAAAATTATAATCAAACGCTAGATATTTTTACAGAATCTAAGAACATATATTTAACTATAAAAATGAAAGCTCTGCGAAATATGTTCACAAGCGATATCGAGTGATCAATTCCTCGAACGAAAGAAACGTTTGAGGTTAATATAAGTAAAAATGACATAAGTTAAGTTGTTGCAGATTTGATTGTTACTTTCAGTCTAGAAAATGAAAGTAGAACTTTCACAACCACATGTAAAAACCTACGTTCTATACGAAGTAGAAAAAATATGTAGTATATGAGAATAAAATATTGAATCATGAATTATAAATTAATAAAACTTTCAAATATGTCAAAAGAGATATTTTAGAGTTTGAGGTTGTATTAAAATGTTTCTCCTAAACTCGAATTTAAAACGTATATGCTCAGACTAAATATAATAGTACCTAGACGGAGTAATGCTATAGTTGCTTTATACCGAAAATGAAGCCGGAATGCTAGAAAGAGAGCACTGAAGGACGACACTAAAATATCAGGTGACGAGTGGAAATGGAAGATATACAATATGTCTCATGTATTTTTATAGGTTAATAGTGACAGTTGACATGTACGAGGATGTATTGATATCTAGTTAGCCTAGACCAGTTCCTTGCATAAACAAAATATTGCGTTACCATAGCAACGAACAATAACTTATTAGAAGTGTCAGTGTAAAGTTTGACGTCAAAAAGTAAACCAGAGTCACGCAATAAATTAAATGAAAAAGATGTCCACCGAAATTGTGAAAATCGAAAAATTGGAGTATCGAGCCATCATCAAGTACCTGTATTTAAAAGGGTTAAGAGGAAGCAGATTTACGAAGATATGCTTAATACCCTTGGTGATCAATGTCTTTCGTATGCGACCGTCAAAATTGGAATGCAAGCTTCAAAAGAGGTAAATTTTCCATTGAAGATGATGACCGATGGGGAAGGCCAGTTTCTGTGTCAGTCCCCGAAAATATCGATGCAGTTCATGACATGATTTTATCAGACCGTCGAATTGGGCTAAAACGGATATCTGAAGCACTGAATATTTCATACGAACGCGTTCATCATATGGTTCACGTCAATTTGGACATGAGAAAATTGCTGCAAAATGGATCCCCAAATGTTTGAATGTTGACCAAAAGCGTGCAAGGGTAGAAGCATCGCGTTCGATCTGTGCTCGATTTGAAAACGATGTAGACTTCTTAAACCGAATTGTTACTATGGATGAGACTTGGGTACATTTCTACGATCCAGAAACAAAGCAACAATCGATGGAATGGCGACACTCTGGTTCTCCAAGACCTAAGAGTTTCGTGTCCAAAATCTGCTGGAAAAGTTCTTGCTTCAGTTTTTTGGGATTGCCATGGAGTAATCATGATTGATTTTTGGATAAGGGTAGAACAATAACTGGAGATTACTATTCGACATTACTGACCACTCTACGGGAAAATATTAAAGAGAAAAGACGGGGAGACTATCCAAAGGTGTTTTGTTTTTGCAGGACAACGCCCCTGCACACAAATCTCATGTTTTAGGGTTTGAATTACTAGAACACCTCCCTTATTCACCCGATTTGGCTCCGTCCGACTATCACCTCTTTCCTCAATTGAAAAAAAGTTTAAAGGTCGTACATTTTCTTCCAACAAGGAGGTAATAGAAGCTGTGGAGGTCTGGTTTGCAGAGCAAGAAGAAACATTTTTTTGAAAGGTCTAGAGACGTTGCAGGTTCGCTGTAATAAATGTATCCAATTAAGAGGAGAATATGTTGAGTAATAAAATATTTTAACATTGAAATTTTGTTTGGTTCTATAGTAGGCTAAGAATTTTTCAATATATCCTTGTATTTTAGGTTATCAGTGACAGGTGAAGTAGTTTTTATTTTTCCACGCGTCACGTGACAGTGATAGGCTCCGCTCTTGCACCTTTCTTTCTATCATGGCGACTTAAAAACAAAGGTAAACGTTACTTATCCAAATGTACTTATATTTAGTCTGGGCGTATAAATGTATTTTTTTATGACATTTATGTTTCAAATTGGCATTTAAGACAAATTTGTCAAATTTAACTTGATTAACTTACTGAAGTGATATAGCGTCTCATTATGTTACGCATTATCGTTTTGCAATCTTTGTTTATTTTTTTCTCTAATTATTAATTAATTCTTTAACTTTTTTATTTAGTCACATACGTCGTGATCTACTATTATAACATATATTTTTTTAATTGTTTGCTACATTGTTCCACTATTACTACTACTACGTGTTAGTGTTTATCTACTTCTACATTGTTATTTGTCTATTTTCATGCATGTTACTACTAAAAACTACAAGATTACTGCGATTACAATCATTTACTTAAATCTTGTTGCGCCATGAAAATTCTAAAATAAACAAAACGACGCAACAAGTGCCAAGGTAACTCGCAAAATATAAAAATGGTATTACTTCTCGCTTTCACTAGTGAACGCAAAGGTATACCGAAATTTGCTTACAAACTGTTTACAAAATTCACGAAGATCATGATCGAAATGAGACTGTGGGTTTTGTTTAAAACAAAATAACTAATTTAGTATTAAACTAGAAATTCACAAACCCCATCTCAGTTTGCTCATTTTGAATAATACAATGTTACCAAACAAGAACAAAACGAAAAAATGTGCAAGGACCTTTCCTAACTTAATTTTTGGTTATTAGTAACCGCACACAAAAGCACTCAAAACATGATAGTTTTCCGGGATAAACAATCAGTTTACTTAAAGTTGGTTTTCTTCTGATGAGCCAAATAATCCGTTTTGGGGGTATACACCAAAACTTTGCCAGATTTATGTCGTTGTTTTACTAAATTTATTTAAACAGGAACATTTTGTTATTTTGTCGAATTTATCGGAAAAAAATGTTCATTTACGATACTGCATTTCAATATTTAGTTCGCAGGATGTTAATTATTCGGCTAGCGTTGTTTCGACCATTAACTTGAACGGAAAATCTCTTAATTTCGTGAACTATTGTTCCTTATTTTGATTAACAACGTAATTTTAACTCACGCATACCAATCACTTCTCAATAGTTACGCGAACAACGTTTTGCGTACTTCATTAACTGGCGATTGTATAATTTCAACAACATTAATCCGCTAAGTTACGTTTATGAATTTACTACATGTTATTAATCTAGAGTCCGAATATCGACTGATTTAAAAATACTAAAATACAAACTGGGGACGTGCATCCTCTTCCTTTTAATTTCTACATACACAAAGAAGAAGAAAAAAATACGTTTCAGTTTCTTACAAAGATAATCAATCTGCACATTCACAATTTTAACCGTGGCTTGTAATCAGTATGCTGTTCATTTTAGTCAAAACAAGTATCCAGTTTACTTTATAAAAGCGATAACATTCAAGCACTTTTCTTGAAACAAACAAAGACTTTATTTTGCAAAACCAAACGGTGATATGAGTAGAGTAATTCTAAGAAAACCCCCGATAGTGATTACCAAAATAAGCATTTCTTGATAGTTTTCTCGTTCAAACATTGAAGATAAGGCATTCACAACACCGCAACTGATTAAAAAAATCAAATGACAAAGGAATAAATACTCCAGCAAACTTGGTTCGAAAACAAATGTGCAACGAAACACGAATGAAATCTAATTAAAAATACAGTACAACCCACTTAAAACGAACACTTCTATCAGACCAAAAATCATTTACGCGTAAAAAATCAATTTTCAGCAAACAAAGGCGACATCTAAAAACTGCACCGTTACATGCATTCTTACTCTTTTATGTTGATTAATATTATTTTCATTTGTTCTGCATCGTGTGTTGTTTTTTATTTTATCTTCTTGATATTTTTTTGCGATGTTTTTGATACTAAGTTTGTGATTTCGTTAATTGTTTGGAATTTGTTTTTATTTCGAATTAAGTCTTTTTATATTTCTGTTGTTTATTGTTGTTTTCAGTTCTTTGGTAAAATATTCGCTTTCTGCAAAGTATTATACTATGTGTGACTACCTCCGACTGTGTAAGTCATTCTTTTTCTGTACGTCGGGAATAGTTCATGGTTTTTGGAATTGAGATAATTCCTTCCGTAGGTTGCGTACATGTTAATTTTAGTAATTCTTTGATGTTTGGCAGAAATTCGTCTTCCTTTGTCGCTTTCATCCCATCTTATTTGAAATGTTGATATTGCCCATTCTTTTTATTTGTATAGGTAATTGTTGTTGTTTATCATTCTATAATTTTTTTACTTTTTCTCTAGTTTCATGTTTCGCCCAGTATATTGCTGCTTTTCTTGTATTTGAAGATCTAGAAGTGATACTCCTAAGATCTTATTCTATATGCTCCTATTAGAGTCGTGTTAAAATACTTCAATGTGTGCTGCATATTTGTTACGCATTTAGCGATATTTAGTTTGAAAGAAACTAGATCTGAAAACCTCTAATGGAGATATAATTGCGAATATGTAGTGCCTTTAGCCTTTAAAAGGTATTTTATTTCTTGACTTCAAAGATCCGATAGATGGCGGACGCGTCGTTCTGAGTGAATGTGTGTTTAGCAGCAGTTAACGCGGGAGTCGACTACTTTTCCGTAACGCATGCGCCTCTAGCTAATGATAAACGACATTTTTGTCTGTTAAGGTCAATTCTCATTAAAACATCACTTACCAGCCCAACGCAGCGCCGCGCGTTACAGAAAACCGCCGCTCAGAATTGTTAGCGGGGTTATTTAATGCAAACCGTTGTCACTAAAACATCGTAGCGTAGCGATTATTGTCACTTCAGTAGGCCGTTTTGGTGGTTGTCAGACTGATGCACTGCTGAAATTTGATATTTTGTTTGGTCGATTGATGACATAGGATGTCACTTAACTAGTAAAATTTGTCTTGAGTCATCCTCTAATATTTATAGAATTTTCTATCATCGTTTTGAAGACGCCTGAAATTACCTTCACTCATTCTTGCACGAAATATGTCATGCATTATTTTTTTCTTGTTTTCGAGATCATGGCATAACTGTCTGTTTTATACATTGCACGGGAAAACACAATTAAATGCGTACGAGTGAGAATACCCTTGCAAATGTCTGCTACTTGCGGCAGTTTGCTGTGACGCGCGGCACTACCTTTACGCGGTCTGAAGTTTGGGATCAGCTAGTCTACTTAAAATAAAAACAAGCGTTTTTCGCAGAACTTCACAGCGTTGCGATACTAACAAACGTGTAAAATAGTATTGAAAGTGTGATTTAGAAGAAAATAGTTCAAATAAACATTATAGACAATAACATTTTCGACATAATTTTTTTGTAGGATTGATATTTTGGAGATATTTTTACTGTCACGTGATTGTCATTACTTATGGAATGTAACCCATGTAACGCTGTGTAGTTCTGCGAAAAACGTTATTGTAACATTTCTAATTTTAACCATTAACTAAATAGTAAATGATCAAATTGACTCAAACGTTTTTAATACTGATTCACATACATATACTTACGGCGCAGTGATTTATTATTATTATTATTAGGAATGGGGTAAGTGTCATGGAAAGAACCTCCTACACTGCGACCAGATTAGATCTATTGTGCACATTCTAGTTGGACTTAGGAAAGATCTATGTTTTTGATAAATTTGATCAAATCCTTAGTCGGGAGTTTTAGTAGATCTTCGAAAATGAAGATGAGATCTAAGTATTTGTATCTCTTTAGGCACAGGGCCGGGTATTTCATAATGATATGGTCCATGCGCTCCACCTATTTACCACAGTACCTGCATGTATCATCATCTACCAGTTCCATCTTTTTCAGGTGATACCTGCAATGGATGTGCCCTGTTATATAGTATAGTTAAGACCTGATGGCATTCTTTCCAAGTCGTTTATTGACCGTATTTTTGTTGGTACTTCCTTTATGCCGTCATGTAAGTTACTTCTCTATTCTTTCCAATTGGTCTTACTAGGAATCCTGTATATTTGGTTTGTCATGCAAACGCCCTCCAATTGAACATGATCAAACAGTGATCGGAAAGAGACACTTTGTTACGGTTTATTTGTAAACAAACTCAAAAATATAGCAGTGCTAGAAGACCTTGCCGGCAGCTCCTCTTAGTCGGAAGTGGTCGTGGGCTTATTTAAAAATCGTTAGAATGAAGGCTTCCACACTGCACGAAGCATTTATAAGGCGCCATCTAAGATTGCGTATAAGAGATATTGCAATTGATAGAACCCGTGATAGCAAATATTTTATTACAACAAAGGAAAGTAAAAGGTACTTACACATGAACAGTAACCTATCCCCTAATTTGTGCGGGATGATGTTCCTTTAAGTTATACTACACAGCACATGTCTTGCTGTTTGAATTTTTAGACGATGTTTCACGTCCACCTTTTAGGAGTCAGCAAATGGAAATGAATGTGTATTTCTTTCCGGCAAATCAAGAGTAATTTTGGGGGAACTGGCAATCTTAAATAAATAGAATCCCAGAAAATGTTACAACACAAAAATTCGTCTTCAACGCATGTGTGTAAACACGGCTGTCTATACTGTAGGGACAAATTGGTCAACAAATCAATTTTAATGCCGAAGTTTTGTTTATATGCGAAATAATACCGTCACAACCTCCCCAGACACTTCCCAGTTGCCTATTTGGTTTTAAACCCCCCTAGGCACTAAAGTTAAATCAAGAACCTCCGGTCTCATAGAGTTTATAAAAGTTGGGCGATTGCCCTTGTTAGCAACCATCATGTTAGTAGTAAGTAAGTACTCATAAAGTGACTCACCTCTAACATTTGTGTCGATGCTGATGTCGGTGCCAAGCGGTGTTGTGGGCATTGGCTTCTACCCCAAGAATTCGATGTTTCCTAGTTGGCTTCACAGTAACTGATGAGACGTTTTACTGTATTCGCGTGGTGGAGGTGCCCCTGCATGCACTATATGGTTAATTGTAGTTGAGGTCGGTGGTGTCCCACCTCCTCCGCTACCTCCATGGCAGTTGTGTCTTGAGGATCAGATGCTTCTTCCTCTATTGGTGGTTTGTGAGGTTTCCTAATTCTAAAGCCGTAGAACAGTTTGTACCCTAGGGATTCCACTGTTTGACCTGATTGTTGGTCGATAGAGAGAATTAGGAGTGCAAAAGTACCCCTCGCCTCCTTCTTTATCATCCTCCATGTAGAGGTGTTGATTCCATCGTTCTGACTTTGGATTTGATGTAAAATCCTCTCCGCCAACAGCTCCGAGGACTTTGGAAAGTATCCTAGTAGGGTATATCAACTCAGAACTCTCCCAAGGGTGTAGATCCACTGCCACCGCCTTGAGCCATTCAACTGTGGCATTATCTTGGCATAACATTATGAGGTAGCCTGCTTTGTAGTCAGTGTTGAGGAACTTAGGTTTGATGATCTCATTGCACCTCTACTCCACAATGTTCATAATGGCCGAGCAAGTCTGATACCATCTGGTCGGTGGTAAGGAGTTTAGATGGAAATCTCCTGGACATTACCGCCATTTTTATACCTTCTAAGGCACCTTTATATGAGACGTCTTTCTGTCTCCTTGCTTTTGGTTTTTTGCCTTTGCAAGTCTCTCTCGTTTGTTTTGGCTTTTTTACGACCCTCGGACTTTCGTCCTAGGATCTTTGCCTTTTTGTACTTGGCTCACCTGAGCTTGAGAACTGCCACCCGCCTTAGGAACGATAAATTCTTCCTTCTTCAGTGCGGTTAATCTCCTAGCCTCGGTTTTGGAATATCCTGCTTTTTACAGGTACTTATATCTTTTGAAGGCTGCACCACACATCCTTGTTTTTGTTTGGTCCACTCTACGGCGGTCGATCTCCTTGACCAGTCTCTCAACCACGGCTCTAATACCTTAGGTTTAGGTTTTTGGTTTGAGGAGTTATCCACCGTCATTTTGTTTGTGTTTATATTAATTTCAGGATCCATTTTGTTTCCACGAGTAAGTGGGGATTTAAATAGTCCATCCGGCAGAGCCTCTACCGGATAAAGTTATATACTCTGGAGGGCACCTGGTATCCAGAGATATGCTGTTCCACCTTGGATTAAAGTTTGTATTGAGGTTGACTCCTCTTAGTCCAGGCGATTAAGCCAAGACTCCTGCACATCCAACCCGCAAAACATGACCACGTCGCTAGATGTGCATGGTATAACGGATGTGCTGTGCACAATCCGACACCGTTTTAACCTAGTACAGGCCCTCAACCACGACGTGACAGTTGGGCTAGGTAGCTGGTCCACGATGCCGCTTTGGTCGCTACCTGTCATAGTTGTAAACTAGACGAGCGTTTTGCAGCACTGACCGAAGCGTCTCTTACGATTATTCAATAAGGCCGTTTTCCTATCCGCCACCTGGGGACGCGCTTGGTAGGGAGCCACCATAAGAAACAATTGTTATAATTTAAAAAAAAAAGCACTTGGAGGTTTTCTTTAATAATTCCTTTTACTCATCATTTTCATTCATCATAAATATATCATAGAGAGAAAGTATTTGTGCATTTTTAGTTAATTACATCCAAAGTGTTTATTAACATATGCGCACTTCGAAGATCAACAACACAAATTAATTTTTGACAGTTTAGACGTTCATAAACATCCGGCAACACTGTGTCAATATTCAACACAAGAAAAACTTGACAACTTTCATTACACTATTAATTGTCAAATAATTAATACATACAAAAAAATTTTTAGTTTTAGATTTTACGTCATACGTGACGTGTAACTAAAGTAAGATTGGCATTACTATAACAAATTGGTCGCTTTTTTCAAAAACAATATTTCGAATAACTTTTGGTATGATGTTAGGTTTGCTTAAGATATAAAATACCGTTAATGATGTACAAATTTGGCTTCAAGAATACTTTATACATTAGTCATCATTTTGCGAAAGTACAATAAATTAATTTGTTGTAATGTAAATATTCCTAATTACCAAACCAATTCTTTCGATGTAATTTTTTCGCAGTTCTCCGGCACTATTCCTTGTCTTTTTTTGAAAAGTTCAAGTTGGTTTAGCGACGAACTCTTAAAATTTTGTGTGCTGTTTTAAATGTAAAGTTTTTTAAATATTAATAAGTCGTGCGTCGTATTGAAATATTTATAAGTTACTTTCTGATTTCGTTAGTAAATGATGAGAAAGCCATAATGATACACATAGCTTTTGTGCGATGAACATCGGTAATCTATTGACCCAGATTTTGGGATGGCTTTTCACTTCAAGTAAGGAAGCTATTATTGTAATTGAGTTTTCACAAAACCGGTGGATATAAATAAATTTTCTCGTAATAATTTGTTAATCGCGAATAATTTTTAAATGCACGGGTTGTAAAATTTTCTCTTTAACGAAATTTACATTAAACGTAATAAATTATGTACGAGTTGCTAATTACACGCATTATGTAAACGAGAAAGCTTTTACAATAAGCAATAGGGATATAATAATCTATTACTGGATTAAAACTCGTCTGATTATTTGGTGTTACTCAAACGTAAATGTATAAGATTGACCTTTCAATGTTGACCTTCATGGAAGAGAAGAGTGGCCTTTGCTCCCCATATTTGATGTGGTAAAATACCGGTAAAAAACGCTTACCGCCGGTATGCAGGATGACATACTTTCTCAATGCTCTTTGACTTTTGTTATATCGTTCTTACTGATATACATCGCCACGCCAAAATAATAACTATAATGCAATATATTTTTGCAATTACCATTTGTAATCTGCAACAATTTGGATACGCAAGAATGCGCATACCTACCGGATGGGAATATCGTTTGTTTTATTTATAAAATAATACGGTATTCCTTAATTTAACTCATTTTTATTATATCAAGTAGAAGTTAAAGATATTCCAACTTTCCATAAGCATAGACATGCACTAATGACCTATGTTAAATTACCACTTCTTTAAGCTTTACATAAGTATTGCGTAATTTGCAACTGTTTTTTCCTAATTTTTTAATTCAAAAGTGGAAAACTAAAAAATGAGTTAACCTTTCTAATAAACTACTAATTATGAAGCGCTAATACCATGCGATTAAAGTAATTATTTGCTGAAGGTTTTTGTGGTTATTTCATTTTTGATGGTCTTTTCTCCCATCCTTGTAGATCGATGTTTCAACATGGATATAAAATGATTTTAAACATGTTGTCATTGAATTTTAAAGGTACTTGATTCGTGAACCGTGTGTAATATTTATTTTTAATCATAAGATAGTTTAAACGCTTTGATTAAATTGTTAAGATTTACTTTATTTATTTATTAGTTACTGGCATTTAACATTGACTCGGAAAAAAGATTGATATTTGATTGACAATAAATCATTTATGGTTTCGATATTCAGAAATAACCAGAAAGCTATTTTTTAAGATTCGAGCAATTATTAATAATTAATTAAAATGTTCTTGAATAGCACATTCTCCGTTATTAATTTTGGGCTAATTGGTTATTGATTTAATATTCTGCTATTTAAACAATGTATTTTATGCTTTCACGCATATAATAAAAGGTGGACCATCTAGTGTTTTAAATTTGAACTACTGATTATTTTGACTTTGAAAGGTAGAATGACGTTCATTTTTTGACAGAAAGTTAGTTTTATGTTTTACATTTGCAAGATGGGGACGCTATACGCTCTCGAACAAAATTATTTGAAAAATGAGCAAGGAGCCGCCGTTACTGTCAATCGTAAGCGTTACTGTTTTTGGAAATCGAATATTCAGCCGAAATGCTGATGTCAATTGGTCGCATCGGAGCTGCGATTTGAGCCCTTTATATTATTTTTTGTAGGAAACTGTTAAGGATAAATGTTACGCAAACCATCAAGAGACAATTGAAGCGTTGAAATATGAAATCGATGTTGCCATTGAAGAGATTCAAGCCGACACAATTAAAAATCTACTGAAAAATTGGGTTGATCGGATGTGGTACTGCCGAGCCAGTCGTGGTAGTCATAATGAATGATATTGAGTTCTATTCTTAAATAACAAAGTTCAACATTTCTAAAAAAATTAGAATTTTTAAAAAATCGGTAGTTTTTTTATAGCCTATTCAAATTTAAAATTTTATGGGTGTCATTTATAATAGCACATATCTGATTAGGATTTTGAGTATAATCTGTCGAGCCAAAGAGGTTGTTACTCCTACATAGATTTCCCTCTTCTTGAACTTGTGTTTAAACTATTTTTGCATCCTATAAGTAATTATGAAGTAGCGACCATGGTTGGGAAATATAACTAGCGGAAGACCACAGATGCGATGAGTAGACGACCTAAAGGGACACGCCGGCCTAAATTAGAATTATAAGATGAAGGGAACTAAGGGAGTCCTACATCTCCAATTGTATTGAAGACGATTGATGGTGATGAAAAGCAACTACTGAGAGATGAAGTTGACGTGATAGGCAAGAATATCAATAACACATAACTTTATTTGAATCTAAAATCCATTTTCAATACTCCTTAACACGCTTGTTAGTATCGGAACGATGTGGGAGGTTTAAAATAACGGAGTAAGTATGATATCGTCTTCTTCTTCAAAGTCTTAAACCGTTTTTACCTTTGGGTAAGGCAGCAGTTTGTATTTTTTGCTTTATATCTTCACAAATATGTCCGAATACCAGACTATTTAGATATATTCAGTTAAATCATTATAAATTAATTAAGCTGAATGTTAGACTATTGTACTTAAAGAATCAGTCCCTCAAAACTGGTAGTATCAATTTATTAAAGATCAATAAACGCGCACCTTTAAGCGTAAAAGGATGTACACAATTTATAACCGGCCGCGGGTATAGCTTTGAGTGAAGAATAATGCCCAGGGTGTCTGATTTCAATGTTTCTATATTAACAATATTTAAGAAGTTTTGAGGGTTATTATTTAAGCACCGTATTATTTACAACTTATTTTGGGTTGACTTGTATATTTCGCAAGTCGCGATCGGGGAAAGCTGGCGTTGACGGAGACACAGCCAACGCTTCTACGGGTCGGGTTGTTACGTTCGTGCGTCCGCTAAATTTACACGCCTTTGCGGAACAGTGGATTCTCGGGTGGTTGGTTCGTGGGGATTCTGCGGCTTCTACTATTGGATTACTGAAACAGGTAAGTTAGTTTAACCCTTATGTTACCACACAAGGTACCCGGTACCTTTTGCAACTTTGTTTGTATTTTTTACATTAGTTTATTGCTGCAGCTTTTAGCCATCTGTGAGAGCTCCTAAAATTCATTTTTAATTTAAGATAATGTCGTTTCATTTTAATAAATTTTTAATAAAACATGTTTTAATAAAATTTGATAACTACTCTTTGTCGACTATATAAGGTACCGGGTACCTCTGCAATGTGCTGAACGATTATACAAAGAAAATAATTTAACTAATATTTAATATAAAAGAAACTTTATTTATTCTTATTTAATTAATAATATATAACTAAATAATAATTTTTAAACTTCATCATTGCATGTGACACATGTTGTCGGAATTGTTTTTGTATGTTGATCACAAATAGGATTCTTGCATATGGTACAAGACTTTCTTGTTTTGCGTCTTCTGTTTTCATTTGTGTAAATACATATGACACACTCCTGTATGTTTGGTCCTTCCAGAATTATCCTTTGCTGTATTCTGTCTTAGTTGTTCAGACTGGTTGATAACAGTATTTTTGACATTTGTTACCAATTCCATTGCAGCACGTGTATGATAATGACGGACAATGCCAGAATCTTGTTTTCTTGCATTAATATTTGGCAAACAAAGGGCTTGTAAACCTTGCCCAAGTAATCGGTTGATTATCGGACAAAGTTTTAAGGCGATCACCCCTCTTCTCAGCTTGATCTGGGGCTAGATGGGATTCAACCCTGTTGATCTACGCTATCGAGGTAACTAACACGTCCACCGTGTCAAGTTCTACGGAAGGTAGTTAAGAATGACCAGACTTTTGAGAATGATAATTTTATTAATAAATCGCAATGTTTATATACACGGAAATTGTGACGTAAATTATGAAAAATATGCATTATCTAGTAACCTACATGCTATTATTGCGTTTTGCTGAATCCGTTTGTATATTGAGACTTTTAAGCTTGTTTCACAACTATTACTAAATTACACTATTTGAAATAAGTACAACGACAATAATTTTGTTTTTTGCATTAATATTTAAACAAAGGGCCTTTCCAAGATCTTTTAGAAACAATCGACGCTGATCGGTTTTTTTGCAATAATTGTGGAAAATTTTCTTTGAATATCAAGAATGAAGCAAGACATGCAATATCCAAAATATTATAAAAAAGCCAAAGGCCATCTATTTGTTCTGCGTTTGGTAGTGTACTTCGTCAGCAACTGGTCCATAGTATCCACTCCAGCCTTAGTTTCATTATAATAATGTATAATTTCTGGCTTCTTAGAGTATGTGTCACTAACGTCTGGTTGTGAATGCATACTGGACAGTAAAAGTACTACTTTGTTTTTTTTTGGAACGTAACTGACCATGGTAACGTTTTCACGAAATGCAAAAGTTGATGACAAAACTTCTCGTTGTGGTGCTGCTAGGAGTTCTTTTGGAATGTATGGCTTATTCTTTTTTAGGGTTCCTACCAAAGTTAACCCCATTACTTTTAAACGATTTACTAGTGGCAAGGAGGTAAAAAATTGTCCATGGTTATATTTCTGTTTGAACCCTTGTAAGTATCTGCCAAAGTAACTACGATGTTCTCTCCAATGTTGGCTTGTCGACGACATTCTTTGGACTGTTTACCAGTATATATTATACCTTTCAAAGGGTACGAATTCTTAGAGTCACAAATCCAAAACACTTTAATCCCATATTTCGCCGGTTTACTCGGAATATACTGAGTAAAACGGGTTCTTCCTCTGTAAGGATACAATTGCTCATCAATTGTCAAGTTTGTATATGGGATGTATACTGCAGACAAATTTTTATTCAACATTAACCAAATGTCACTTATGGCAGCAGCTTTATCAACTTCTAGACGAGTGTCTCTAGTGTTTGGATTATCAAACCGTATAAATCTAGTTATAAATTGAAACCTATTTCTACTTAGGCTAGCTCGGTATATTGGCAAACTATCCATCTTCCACAGTTCATTCAAATGCTCTGTATTAGAATGATGAACACCCATAGTTATCAATATACCCAGATACGCATTTAATTCTTCCATTATTAGAGGTTCCCAACATTTTGTTTTGTTGTTTTTGCATTTGGTAGTCTAGCATTCCATGCATTCACAACTTGACTTGCTTTTCTGTTCGTTTCTTTTGATAAATATTATTTTTATTAGTTATACTTACCTCTCTGACGTATAATATTATGTCGTTTAGTTTGTGTTTCTGTATATGGACTTTTCTGCCACGTAGTGTTATCTCGACTTTGGAAATACATCAATACATTCTTGCTCATAGTTGTCATCGAAACTAGAATTACTACTATCATCTTCACATGCTTCAAGTTGAAAGTTTTCTGCTAAAACGTCCTCAACATCGGAATTGTCTTTTGCAGGGATCGAAATATCAAAATTATCGCCTTCCTCATTTTCATCAAATGATTCTTGATCATCTTCGGATTCTCAACTTAGGCTAGCTAAATCGGTATATTGTTGCAAACTATCCATCTTCCACAGTTCATTATAAATGCTCTGTATTAGCAATGATGAACACCCATAAGTTATCAATATATCCAGATGACGCATTTAAAACCTATCGATTTAAATTAAAAAAAACAAACAACCTCTTTGTTTTGTTACGTTTTTTGCATTTGGTAGTTTTACTAGCATTCCATGTCATTTAACAACTTGACTTGGCTTTTCTTGTTCGTTACTTTTGATAAATTATTATTTTTATTAGTTATACTTACCAAATCTGACGTATTAATATTATGTTCGTTTAGTTTGGAACTGTTTCTGTATATGGACTTTTCTGCCACGTAGTGTTATCTCGACTTTGAAATACATCAATAGCATTGTGCTCATAGTTGTCATTGAAACTATTGAATTACTATTTATTATTCTTTATCTTCACGCGATTAACAAGTTGAAAGTTTTCTGACAAAACGTCCTCAACATCGAATTGTCTTTGCAAGGATCGAAATATCAAAATTATCGCCTTCCTCATTTTCATCAAATGATTCTTGATCATCTTCGGATTCTATCAACGAATTATATTGTTCTTGGCGTTAATCTAAAATTGTTTCAATGTTGACATCTTATAAATAACACGGGGTACTGCAATACACTTACTTTTCTAGCAATATATAACCTCTGAATCGGTAGGCAGTGACATATTTTTACACCTAAAGATTTAAATTAAAAAAACAAACAACCTCTTTGTATTACAAACTTACGATTTATTGCGTTTACTAGTTTTACTAGGGCTAGGGAAGGTCATTTGTCGAATTTGTTTGGCTATTCATTGTAAGTAACTAAACACACTAAACTATGCCGATGTTCTATAACAACTAGAACTGTTTATGTTTATACCTTTTCAATGAGAATTCCGCGAAGGATTAGGTGTTCTTTGTTCTAACATAATACTTTCACAAAAGCAATAGTATTGTGTGTGTTTGTGTCAACTTTATTTTTATGTTTCTCATTTTTATTATTGGTCATCCCCGCGATTAACAAGTTAAAAGTTTTTCACAGAGTACAATGTCAATATTACCAAAGTAAATAGCGCGTTAATAAACAAGAATTTCTTAAAAAGAAATAGTCAACGTTGTTAAAGATATGGTGGGTACCGGGCACCTTGTGGTAGACGTATGTTGTAAATTTTGTTGGTAACATAAGGGTTAAGCATCAATGGAGGTCTTTCACAACCACGTTTAAGTTTCTAGGTTAGAACTTCTTTCGGCGGAGCTCGCTTATTATAGGATAAACAACGCAGGTTATAAGTACGGTTTACGGCTTTATAAACGACGGAAGTCCGTCTAAACGTGCACAGGATAACTAGTGGTCGTACCCGTACAGTGATGCCTGGTGGGCGACCAGTTCTAGTCTTGGTTTTGACGGTGGTTTTGTTGCGGTTGTACTTCACAGAAGCCAGAATCTGCCGGCACGCCCACTACTGAGTGCTACCGAATGAATCAGCCACACTCGAGGGATTCGGTGATGCGGAGTTGCTAGTTATAAATAGAACGGTTTTAGAATGGAGCTACCGAATGAATCAGCCACACTACTTAGGGTTTGGCGGATTAATAACGGCGGTTTTAAGGTGGTTCTCAAGCGATTGTACGGTTTGCTATAACCCGTGCCGAATTCAGTCAGCATTTGAAGTGGTCTTTGAGAAGGCGGATTAGCACGGTTTTGCAACAATCCGTGCCAAATTCAATCAGCATTTGAAGTGGTCTTTGAGAAAGCGGATTGATACGATTTCGCCATAACCCGTGCCGAATTCAATCACCATTTGAAGTGGTCTTTGAGAAAGCGGATTAGTACGATAGATAGCTTAGCATAAAATCTTGAAAATTCAGTTTTTGGTTTTCAAGATTTTAATTTATCACCTCCAACACAAAGTATGGATTTCTTCAACGATTTAGTTTAGTATAGTTTAAGAGGTTCGGATCGGTTAAGATCGGAAGAGGCTTATTGAACAGGTCAATAATAATCCTCTTAGCATTGCGCTTCTTCTTATATGGGCGACTTTACTCTAGCGGGAGCGTGGGCATCGGTTACATGGGGGTAATGTTAAGTGAGGCGGTGCGCACGACGTCTTTATTGACGATGTAAATTTGTTATCTCGGCGGCCAATTTGAATTATATCATTGTCGGTTTCTTACAACAATTAAAATTAAAGATTAGAAGCACTTATTTACTAATTGCATCACTTTTATTTTGTCGTTGCTTTTATTATCTCTTCCGGGATTGTACCGTGTCGAAATGGTAACCATAGTTGCCAAAGTTTTACCACTTATTGTAAGGGGCTTTATCAGGGATTGAAACAAACAAACGAGAGTTCAAGGTAGAGTACTAAAAGTCAGGTGGTTATAGTGGTTTTAGTTATAGTTAAGTTAGCAGCACTGGCGAATGTAAGAAAGAAAGCGTCTTAGATCTGTCACCGCCATTTGGAGTGTAAAGCATTGTAAAGTTAAGTTGAATTAAATTATACATATTGGAGCGTTAATAAATTAAACTTTACTCTTTCAAAATCTTATAGATTGGGTCATTCACTTAAAGTAACCCGTTGGCAATATATGATGAACCAGATGAAATTTAAATCCTAAAATTTAGATTCATATGTTATCGAAGATGATCTACTTTTTTGAAATATTTTCAAATTTGATAGCTCTTCCAGTTATGACGGAAGTTGATCACTTTATATTTTATTGCACTTTACCATTCCTTGCTAAATTTTGAATGAAAACGTATTACTTTCCATTTAGCAAAAATCAAAAACAAGAATAAGACTTTCAAAAGCGACTTAATTTGCCATTATGATGGGATAACAATTCAGGAAACCACAAATTATTTGCATAATAATATTTTGATGGATTAATACAAATTTACTGGAATTACGGCCGCTTTCATAACAGGCTTTAATTACTTTATAGTTAAAGTTCACTTTAATAATAAACAGCTTTCATAATGACCGCAAGTCGACTAAAGTGACTTTAAATTAAAGTGCCGGTTTTGTTTACTTTAAACTACTTAACTTCACTTTAACCTAAATTATTTCACTCGTCTCTTACATAACTATAAGATACATAGAAATAAACAATAAAATCCGTTGTAAATTTTTAATAAATTTTTAATAACTTTTAAAGCAGCGCCTAGTTTTGGGGCAAACTATTTTCCCATTCCTACATTATTATTCTTATTATTAGTACAATTTTTTTTTGTAGGTAGGCGAACAGTCTCCGAATCCCTTATTTTCAGCCATCAGGGTTACTGGACTAAGGTGTTAATTTTTGATTTAACTAGATGATAATCATTTATTAACACTTCCCATAACGCTTTAAAAAATATTAACAAATTCAAATACCAATACTGCTTGTTAATATAATAATATAAATAATCCAATTTATCATCTTTACAAATTCAATCCTTATCCAATAGGCGTCAAATTGTAGATTTATGCTAGTTGAAGAATTAAATTTTATATTCTATCGTAATTGACTATCAAGATCTAAAGATATTTTTTAAAGTACCTCAACATTCTTCCAATTTTGCGTATAACAATAGTATATCAAGACTATGAGACTGGGCAACAAATTTAATATTTTAATGTGGTTTCATTTTATTTGGATCACCATACAAAATTTTAAACATAAGTTAAATTCTATACTGTATTTCCACAATTAAATAATTAAGTTTCAAATGTATGTATTATTTTTACTTATTATCTTAGTATTTCATTTGTTATTTATGAATATATACATATATATATATATATATATATATTTTTTTTAATTATATTTTTGTTTAAACATATCAAATCAATAGAATTTGATTTTGTATTTAAAAAGGAATTATTCCGTTAAATAAAGTATTATTATTATTAAATGTTCAATTATTTATTAATAAATATCTTGACATTAAAAGTTAACAAAATTAAAAATTAAATAAAATTATTGTTCATGATGATGCCGTATTTTCTTTCCATTAATTTCAAAAGCAATCTTTATTATTATTTGTTTCTAATTATGAAACATAATTTATTTTCTTTTATATAAATTTGGTACAAGATTATTATAAATTTATACTTGAATTTTTATTCGAAATTGGCTTCAAATTTTTATTAAATTTTTTATTTTAACTCAAATCGCCGATTAACTATAAAAATTTGGATCTAATTTAAATTTTTAGTGTATTTTGCAATGTTTCCTGCCTTTTAAATTCAATTATGTGACCTGATGGAAAAGTTTAGTTAAAGGTTTACAACATTAATTGTTGTAAATTTTAAATAAAAAAATTTGTACCAACCTGTAATACCTTTAGGGTGGTGTAATTACTTATAGTTTTAGTAAACATCTTGCTACACTTATAGTCCAGTCGCTTTAGACAAAAATAGCTATTAGATGAAAATAATTCATAAAAGTTTTGATTTTTTGACAGTAAATTTTAGAAAGGGTTAGAAATAAGGGGAAAAAAAGTTTCTACCCTAATCGTGGGTGGAACATTCTTTTATGAACGAAAAACTACCTAGCGCGGACTCGTTAGGAGTTTTCCTCATTTAACTTCTAAATAGTTCTTCGGACGACAAAATATCATAGGACTAAAAATATTCGCTATAAAATTTTGCATGAAAAAGCTTTATATACCATAAAGCTAATTCTTATAGAATTCTCGCAATTAGGTTCAAAGTTAAGGAAAGTTTTGCGAGCAAAGGAAAAATCTCTTTCGCACGCAAATAACTCCGAAACCGTTGTTTGTACGCAAATAATGATAAGAAAACATTTTTTACAATTTTGTATTTCATATTTTTTACCGACGTTTTACGTTTTCTTTGCTAATATGCATTCCATAATTGGAACTAGTTTCTACACCACCTGTGAGGTAGAGTTGAATACATATTTACAATTTTTTTTAATGTTCGTCATTGATTTTTTGTTTTTCGATCTGTAATAAATATAATTACGCCCATTTGTGACGTTATTATGCTGTATTACTATAATTTTTTTTACGCATTTCGTTGCTCAATCATGTGCTCTAAGTGCAATGGGCAAGGTTGTTTCAATTCAATGACTGAAGAAGAGTTACTCGGAGAAGCCCATGAAGAAAATTAAAGAAAATAAAAAAAAACGAAAATTGAAGTGGAATAGGCTTGCAGAGGAAACCACTTAAAATAACGCGCCGACAACTCTACCTCATAGGTGGTGTGGAAACGAGTAACAATTATGGAACGATTTTTTGCAAAGGAAGCGTAAAAAGTCGGTAAAGAATAGAAACTAAAAATTGTAAGACATGTACTCTGTAGAAAATTTTGTGCTCTACAATTTTTGTTCTTATCATTTTTTGCGTAAAAACAACGGTTTCGGAATTATTTGCGTGCGGAAGCGATTGTTTTCTTTGTGCGTTTCACTTCTCTAAACTTTGAACTCTAATTAGCTTTATGGTATATAAGACTTTTTTATGCAAAATTTCAAGTTATTTGCTTGCGAAAGCAATTTTATAATAACAATTTTATAATTTTATATAATAAGGACTGAGGGCAAAAAAACATTAACATTGAAAAACTTGCGTAACTTTTATACCATATAATTTTTTTACAAAATTTTGATATAGTAGGCAGAATATGTCGTCAAATTTTTATTTTTATTTGAGTTAAATTGTGTTGACAATGGCAAAAGTAGTAGAAGTACATAGATTAATCATTAAAAAATTTGTTGAGAATCCACAATGGTCAGTCGTTCGCATTGCAAAGGAGGCAAAAGTTTGCAGGCAAGTGGTAGCAAAAGTCATCAAGCGGTACAAGGAAAACTTTACCATAACACGGAAACTAGGAAATGGACGACTAAAGGGTTTTCATTCACCAAAAAAGGTGCAAAAGGCAATATCTGCGATGGTTAAGAATCCGCTGATATCGAACCGGAAATTAGCTGCAAAAGTCGACTTGTCGGAAAAGACAATTCGAAAAATAAAAAAAAAGACTGGATTTAAGTCCTACAAAGTTCAAACAACTCCACATCGTAATGCGGAGAAAAAGATTGAAGCCAAGAAACGAGCCAGAAAGTTGAGAGCAGATTTTTCCATAAACGTCAATGTTGCGTGATGGACGATGGGACTTACGTCCTCGCCAATTTTTCTCAACTACCTGGTCAGGAGTTTTATGTTTCCTGTGGACGAGGAAATGTTCCTAAGAAGTTTTGAACTAAAATGAAGTCAAGTTTCCAAAAAATATCTCGTTTGGCAGGCGATTTGTAGCTGCGGTGAAAGAAGCCAATCTTTCATAACAAATGGAACAATTAACTCCGATATTTACACGAAGGAGTGTCTCCAAAAAGATTGCAGCCTTTTCTAAGTAAACATAAGGTATCCACATTTTTTGGCCGGATTTAGCTTTGTGCCATTACAGTAAGCAGACAAAAAATGGTACGAAGAGAATCATGTCAATTTTGTACCCTAACCCACCAAATTGCCCTGAGCTTCGCCCAATCGAGCGGTACTGGGCTTTGGTGAAAAGAAGCTTGAAGCAGACAAAAAAGGCTACAAAATCGATTGAAAGTTTTAGAAAAATGTGGACCGTAGCGACCAAGAAAGTGTCGAGCACCACCATAAAAGCCATGATGGAGACCATTCCCGACAAGCTCAAAATTTTTTATGACGATAAATCTGATTGATTTTTTGTTTTTTCTTAATTTTTATATAATAAATAACCTATCCAAAACTAAATTTTTGAAAATTTATATAGCGGTTTAAAAGTTATGCAAGTTTTTCAATGTTAATGTTTTTTCGCCCTCAATCCTTATTATAATAAGAATTAGCTTTATGGTATACGAGACTTTTTATGCAAAGTTATATAGCAAATATTTTTAGTCCTATAATATTTTGGCGTTCGAGCAACGATTTAGAAGTTAAATGACAAAAAAATCCGAATGAATCTGCTCCAAGGGTAATTTTTCGTTCAAAAAGGGATGTTCCATCCACAATTAGAGTGAAAACTGTTTTTTTCCTTATTTCTAACCCTTTCGAAAAATTATTGTCAAAAAAATTAATTTTATATAAATTATTTTTTTTCAACGTCTAATTTGCCTGAACTGTCAATTTTGAAACCTAATTGCAAGAATTCTATAAGAATTAACTTTATGGCATATAAGATTTTTTATGCAAAATTTTATGGCGAATATATTTAGTCCTATGATATTTTGTCGTCCGAGCACCTATTTGGAAGTTAAATGAGGAAAACTTCTAACGAGTCCGCGCCAGGGGTAGTTTTTCGTCCAAAAGGGGATGTTCCACCCACGAATTGGGTGGGAACTTTTTCCCCCCTTATTTGTAACCCTTTTGAGAATTTACTGTCCAAAAATCAAATCTTTATGAATTATTATTTACGAAATGTCTAAAGTGACGAGACTATTATATCGAGTCGCAATCTCATTCTCATTATTTTAAACATGTTGCCTAATAAATATCTATTTAATTAACAAGGAAGTGATTATACAACTTTTTGAAATTATTGATTTTTTATTGTTATACAATTATCGTTTAATAACAATCATATAAATTTAAATTATAATTTTTAACACAATATTAAAGTAATTGTTTTATTAGACATTGAATATTATATGTTCAATGGCTCAGTAGCTGTTTAGTTGATTATATGGCGATACGTTACGAGTGTAGCGGATTTTCATTCAGAATTTAATTGACGGAAAAAAAATTTAAGTTAGTGTATGAATTTAAACAAGCATTCTATTTCCTGAACACGTAATAAGTAACTCATTTAATAAAGAAATAATAATAATTTATATACGTAAGTTGACCCAAGAACTTTTTATTAATATGTGTACTCTAAAAAGAGTTGTTGGACGTGGGAAGAATACACAACTCAGTAGAGTTGTAATCGCCGACGTTTCGCCCACCGTTGTGTGGGTTTTATCAAGGCTGTTTACAGAAACGAGTTGGTAGTCAATTTAAAAGTTTTAGAAGTTTTTAAAAGTTTTAAATTGACACCTTCATCTATTGATGAAGTTTATTTTTAAATTGACTACCAATTCGTTTCTGTAAACAGCCTTGATAAAGCCCACGCAACGGTGGGCACAAGGCCGGCGATTACAATCTACTGAGTTGTGTATTCTTCCCACCTCCACCTAGAAGGGCTCTTTTACAGTACACATATTATTAATAATAATTTAGTTTTTGAACGTATATTATATTACGAAAAGACTAATTTTGGCATACTTTGTACAACGATATGTGATTGTTAAATGCTGTTGTTTTGCTAAATTCGCATTCAAAATGTAATAAATCAATAATCGAATGTTTTATAGTAATTTATTTATTTATTAGCATGGTAAATTTTTAATATTGTATTGTGATGTATACTATGTATACTACCTAAGAAGATCAGTATAAACCTGTATAGTGTGGTATATAGTTTTATAGTCATAAAAACTACCGTTTCGTCAAGTAACACGGAGTTTTCGTAAGGGCAATGTCCCTTTTCTTACTCCCTTAAAATTTATTATTTTTAATGTTTCGGCACTCTACTAATAACGAATATTGTATTTATTGGTATACACAAACGAACGCAAACTCATAAAAAATGTCTCAAATACGCGTAAAATGTACATAATATCGCTTTCAAATAGCAGTCATTTATTGTAAAATATTGTCATCGTTTTTGGCTTTTCAACTCGATAATACTTATGTAGCGTATAACGTATTATTTACGTGATAACGACATATTACTCTTCATTACTCAGTTACATACAATAAATGACTTTAATGCTATCGAATGGATGGAACAATCTAACTGTGGCGTATATCTGTGAAAAAAGGAAAGTGTATCGCGCAGAAAAAACAGTCTAGCAGTGAACTTAACTTGGAGAAAAAAAAGCTATTTAGACGAAGTTACAGTATCTGTTTTTATAATGGTTTCCTCTAACCAAATCATCCGGATAAAACTTAAAATAATCGAAAAAGAGGGAAAAGAAAATTGTGTTTTCATTTAAAAAATAGTTCAAATAAAAATTCGAAATAATAAAATTTTCAACATTTTATAACTTGTTTTATATAATTGATATTTTTGGAGATACTTATTATAACAATTAGTGTCACATGATTGTCATATCTCAGAAATTAAATACTTATATTAATAATAATAATAATAATAATAATAATTATATAACTTTATAACTATTATAATTAAATCGTGTAACATGAGCGTTTTGTGTATTACATGGTATAACAAATACACGTACCGTTAAATTTTCAGAATCCTAGATTACAGAAACACTGATGACCATTCTTCAAACACGTTGTTTTTATCATCATAATAATATGTGCTTCTATCTTACATTAACATTCTCAAGTTTTTAATGGTATTTTTTAGATAACAATGCCTTACACAAGTACCTACTTCGCTACTTCAAAATACATTTGAGGTTTCAAATTTCTAAAATAATGTAGTCGAGTTTTATATTAATCGTAATTTGTTGTTACAATTGATTTACCCCATCCAGCAATCTGATGAATAAAATACAAATGGAAAAAATATATAGGTTTCTAGAATTAAAACTGTTGTAATAATATAACTTATTTCATCATATCCAACACTATTGGATTTAAAAAAAAAATGATTAATTTTATGCTCCGTACAGAAGAAATTACGACGTCAAGATAATGCATTGTGGTCAGTACGATGAATCTTTTAGATTAGTGTCCTCAAATCCCTCTGGTCACATTGTATATTGCAATTTAAGTTAACGTTTTCTCTATGATTAAATTAGCAAGTCACGTCTGCTCGAACAAAGAGACACAGACGTTTTAATTATTAGCAAGTACGGACTCATTCACTTAACAATTTAAATTACCTAATAATTCAATCGTCAAATTTTAACTTTTACTTTCTATCGCGTATCATCACAAGGTTTTTACTTACATTTAAATAAATGATATACGTGTAAATTTTATAATGGTGTTGAAAAGATGGGTTCCGGAACTTTTTAACAGTAATGGCTTGGTGTAATACATGCGAAGTGACATTTGTTAAGTACCTTTGAGCAATAATGTGTATAAATCATTTTGTGTACGTCCTTGTTCCATTTAGTTGTTTATCTCTGATTTCACCGATGTTTTCTATCGGGTTTTAATAATGTCGATAGGTAACTCACATTGAACTTGACCAGATGTGATATTTTTTTATTATGTTGCAACGCAATTTACCGTCTGTGAATAACCAGTTAAGAACTCGTGCGAATTAACATGTAAATTTACGAGCTCCTTTTTACATTTGCGTGCAAACAATAAATTGCATTATAAGTGTCATGAACTTTTTTTTGTTACGTATTTTTAGTTTGTATTCATCAATATTCATTTCAATATACTTTTGTTGCAATCAAATGTTTTTATTGCTGCAATTGATCTAGTATTCGTTCGCTGCCGATGATAGCTTTAGCAGTTGAAAATAATAAGTTATGCGATGGGGTTCCCTTTCAATAAATAAATAAAACAAAAAAAATTAGCCTGAAGCCAGCCGTCCGTCCGTGTGTAAACACGATATCAAGAAAAACACTGGTCTGATTTTTATGAAACTTGGCATTTATAATATCACGGATTTTATTAGATTTTGGGCATAATAGATGGAGCCAAAATGGTCGTTAATTTACATAGATTTTTCCCATTCTTGGAAAAATATTCATCTTACACATTTTTTATTTTCTTCTATTCAAACTATGCGCGTGTAATTCACCCAAATGCCTTTGCCGCGTCCCTAAAAACCGACAAAATTTGTTTCACCCAGCGCCGTGTTCGAGCGCGGCAATATTTGAACTGGCTCGCGCGGCAACCCGGTATCTATTGGGCGCGGCTGCCGCGCGATCCACTGTTCGAAGCATTACACCACAAAACACGGATTCCCATTTAAACAGTGGCGGCTTGTCCATATGGTCATTTGGTCAATGACCTCCCAAAAATTTTGACAATATATAAAAAAATATTCATTATTACGTGTTTTATTAAAATAGGTAATTAAGTCGCAAGTAAAATAACTTAAAATTTATCGGCCGTCGTTCGTAATTCATCCTCTTCAACCTTGGGCTGGCGGTGCGAATTGTCCTCATTGAATTAGATCTACCCGGAAAATCTCGAAAAACGTGCAGCGAACGTCCGAAACAATAATCAACTTTGGGTCATGAGCCAGGTCCCGCAGTTTACGTTGACTTCGTATAGGGTGTACAACTACGCTCGATTTTTGATTCGATTTTCGCGTGTTTTAAATCAATTTAAGAATTTATATTGATATGTTTTACTGTTGTTGTGTTGTTTTGTAAAAATACTATTTTTGATTCGCGTGTGCATGCGCTATAATAGAAAATGTCGATAGTGCAGAAAAATTAAACAACTAAAAGTGCTAACAAACTTAATTTTACAAAATTAGTTGAGTTCAAGGCAAATGGTCGTCCTTTGCCAGAACTAAGTTTACGACAGACTAGCAAAGATAAAAATAAAGATGTTCATCGAAACTTTCACAAGGTAATGTACGATTTAGCTAACTGGATATGTGGTTGTGAAGTATCAAATGTATTTTACTGTTTTGTTTGTTTATTATTTCCTAAAGACTCGTCAGACTCGCTATAGTTAAAATCCGGTGTAAGAGATTTAAAACATTTAAAAGAGGAAATAAAAAACATGCTTCGTCTGCAGAACACATGAAATGCTCGGTAAATTTTGCAACCGTAGGAAATGTTGATATTCGTACACAGCTAGACAATGCTTATAGAAAATCTCTTAGAGATTTTAATGAGAATGTTTCGAAAAATCGCTATATTTTGAACAAAATTGTAGATTGTATAAAATTTTGCGTTGCATTTGAGTTATTTATATTTTTTAAGTATGCCTATTTTTAAATTAATTTTGACCTCCCAGTATGATTGACCACGAGCCGCCACTGCATTTAAATATCAATAAATGTAACAAATTTTTAGACCTTAATTTTATATTCAATACTGTTAAACATAGCGACGTATCTAAAATAATTAATACCATTAAATTTAATACTGTAGGAGCCGACGGGATTAATACATCTATGCTAAGATTATTCCAAATTTAACTCTTTTAATCAATTCTTGCTTTAAAACGGGCAATTATTCGAAACATGCCCTAGACTTTCAAAGATATTCGTTCGTCCTATATTTTTTTGACCGATTTTTGCTAAAATTATTGAGAAGATAATGGCCAAACAATCTGGTTTCCGACAGGGATACAGTTGCACCACAGCCCTTATTAAAATAACAGATGATATCCTACCTGAAGTTTAACAGTTATCTAAATGATCGTGTTAAAATTAATTCAAATATATTAGGTCATGTTCCTATTTTACAAGGTGTATCTCAAGGTTCAATCTTAGGACCATTGCTATATTGTATATCATTTTTAAATGTCCGTTACAGAGCAGAATTCATGCCTATGCAGTTAACGCGCATGTATATTTGCCTTTTAGACATAATACTTGACAGATTGCACAAAATCTTCAATCAAATATATAGAGTGGAGCAGTTTATACGCGTCGGTCGACATATGGAATAGTATTAAACATTTTGAAAACCTGTTTCTTCTGATTTATAGAGGATCTGAAAGATTACGTTTTAAAATTATTTTGAGATCTACAGAGTGTTCATATACAAGGTGTGTATATGAAAGTTAACACGATATTTTTGTGACATTTTTTACAGTCTAGATAACTATAAGTTGTTTCCTATATTAAAAATTAGCCGTTTATGAGATATTCACTTTTTTTCGAAATATTGATGTAAAAAATGTCATTGATCAGTCATTTTTGTCGGACCTTGTACTATAACAACTCTCTAGTTTATAAAAAATTAACAAGCAATAATAACAAAAAAGTATTAACCTAGAAACGTGTGTGATTTACATTGAAAGTAATTAACATCAAAACAAATGCTCAAAATAATGTCCATCGCTTTCAATACAATATCGTAACCGTTTTTTAAACGAATTCTTAACATATTTGTTGTTATAGTTTAAATATGTCCTTCATATTTTCTAGAGTGCTTGGTGGGGTATCATAAACAATACTTTTAATGTATTCCCACAAAAAGAAATCTAAACAGGTCATATCCAGTGACTTTGCTGGTTAGTTCTGTGTACTTCCTCTTTCTATCCACCTATTTGGAAACCGTGCATTTATAAACGGCGACATTAGCCTCAAAATGTGCAAGTGTCCCGTCTAGCTGAAACCACATTCTTTGGCGGATATTTACATTTTCTAATAACTCGGGCAAATTGTGCCGTAGAAATCTTCTAAGTTTGCGTCCATTTAAAGCTCCGTCAATGAAGTAAGGACCAATTACATATGAACCAAAAATTACACCACACACGTTAACAGACCATCTGCGTTGATGATCTAGATTACGAGTTATAAGCGGGTTGGTATCACTATAATAATAAAAATTGTGTCTGTTGACAAGTCCACTTTTATGAAAATGGATTCGTCTGTAAATGGGACGTAATCAAAAAACTGCGGGTCTTCTCCAAGTCTCTCCAGTGGCCATAAACAAAATTCTAGTCTAAAAATAGAATCTTCTTTATGGAGTTCTTGGTGAAGTCGTATCCGATAGGGATGAAATTTGTTTCTTCTAATAATTCTAGAAATACTTCCCTTGCTAGTTTCCAATTCCTGACTGACACTTCTGTGCGGATTTTTCACTACCGATGCCATGAAATTCTACATCGTCATTTCCCACAAGTAGGTAATCCACTTCTATTTAGCTTTTTATATGCCACGCTTCGTGTTTTGTGGAAAACGTGTAGCAATTTTTTCAAGCAACGCTGGTTTGGATGATCTCGGTCGGGAAATTTTTGGGCGTAGATCGTTGAAGCCAGTAAACAATTTTCTTGGCATTCACCAATTGCTAATAAAATGTCGCATCGTTCTTGCAAGGTGTAAACTTTTATTTTTATTAATTCTTAACAAAAACTCTTAACAATTGATCTAATTGTAGTTTAAATTTAGTTTGTCGTCTTGACCAGATGACTACGATTAAAAAATTGAACATGTAATACTACATAAGTACCTAATGTTCAAAATAAAAACGCTTATATCTCAAAAACTACTAAAGATAGGTATAGAAAATTCTTATTCTTGTTGGAAGACCATTAAATTTTGTGTCGGATTCGACCATTAGATACAGGTGTTTCATTTAAAATAAAAAACTTATTTGACTTAATATGATGCCAAAGTTTGAGGGATACTGTTTATTATGTAGTATAATTTATCAAAATCTACTTCAGTTTGCCTTGTAGCCAAGCCCTTCTGCTAACGACCTGATATAGTTTTGAGGAGGCAATGTCAATATCTAAAGCAGGGGTAAAATTTAAAATGTACCTCAATATTTTGAAAAAGAGTGAATATCTCATAAACGGTTGAATTTTGGTATATGAAACATGATAAGAACTTATACTGTAGAATTCAAAAGTGTCATAAAAACACAATGTTCTATTTAAAAAAACATAACTTTGAAATGTACACCCTGTATATGGAGACTCTGTATATCTCAAAGTAATTTTAAAACTTAGTCTTAATACCCTCTATAAATCAGATGAAACAGGTTTTCAAAATGATTAATACTATTCCATATATCGACCGCCGTACAAACTGCTATTAAAAATAAATCCGTCAAAATCTGAGGTGTTACTATTCGGTAACCACAAAAAATGACACGTTAATAATAGTAATTGGAGGAGACAAAGTACCTGTGGTTGACGGGGCAAAAAATTTAGTAGTAATAATGGATAATACATTTAGATACAAGCAGCAATTTAATAAATACAGGGGAGAGTAGTACACAGTGAGACAATTGTAATATTTTTAAATTTACCGTCAGACCGAACTGCAGCACTACATGTGCTATGTACTGCTTATTTTGTATACGTTTTTGCAGGTGATTGTGTCTATTATTGTGTAAAGAAAACTGTTTTTTAAGGTAAAAGTTACAAACTAGCATTAACCATTTGTTAATTTTAACTACAAGTATACGATTTTTCTTCCGTAAGAGTTTGTGTATTGTTATTTTAGTGTTTCTATTATAACCTCAAAATCCGATATCGCGTAAAGATTAGTCCATATGAAGTTTTCAATATTTTTTTAAATGGTATTATCTAGTACACAGTGAGACAGCGATCAGTAGTACATGCTGAGACTATCCCACTGTGTACCATTTCATAATTTTCATGTTTTAATCTATTTAGATGGTCTGACAAAAAAAGAAAGGAAAATAGGAGCGACTACCGCAGAGCAAATGTCTGCAGCTGTCAATATGGTGATTGAGGAAGATGTATCAATGCGTACTGCTGCAGACTTTTGGTATAAAATTTCAAACGTTGTACATCCTAAATCCTAATTTTACCATGAACGATATGACCCCCAATTATTCTGTTCGCCGTGTATTTACTGATGATCAAGAGACGCTATTAGGGGAATACCTAACAACTTGTAGCAAAATGGCATATGACTTGTCAACAAAAGAATGCAGAAAAATTGAGTTTGATATGGCGATGTAGAACAATGTAAATGTACCAAATGCATGGTATACTACTGACATGGCTGGTTTGTAATGGATGAGGTACTTTTCGAAACCACGACTTAGCAATTTAAGTATTAGACAACCAGAAGCATACAGTTTGAGCAGATTGACTTCTTTTAGCACACATAATGTAAAAATGTACTTTGACAATTTAGAAAAAACCACAGTTGATCAATGGAACTCGTGTCCTACAGTCCAAAAGCCAAAAAAAATACTTGCAGTAAAGGGTTGTAAACAAGTAAATAAATGCACAAGTCATTAAAAGAGTTGTCTTAGTGGCGGTGTGTTGTGTAATCGCAGCTAATGGATCGTATCTCCCACCTGTCTTAATTTTTCCTAGGAAAAATTTTATAGCCCACATGATGGTTGGTACTCCACTTGGATCTCTTGGCATAGCCAATACTAGTGGATAGATGACGAGTGACCTTTTTAGTGACGTAATGGACCATTTTATTAAATATAGCAACCGCACACCAGAAAATTCGTTATGACAACAATGAAAGTCACATCTCGGTGGCTATTGTGGCTAAGAAGGCAGGTGTTTCTGTATTAACATTGCCGCCACACTGCAGCCATAGGTTACAGCCACTCGATATTAATGTATTTGAGCCGTTTAAAGTATACTATAATACTGCTGTGGATTCGTGACTGTTAAAAAATCCGGGCATTCCAATTACAATCTATCAAGTGGCACAATATGTAGGGGAAGCTCACCCAAAAGCATTCACACCAGTGAATATCATGACTGACGACAAGCGCAACGGAATATTTCCCCTGAATATATCAATCTTTACTGAAGCAGATTTTGTAACATCTTCGGTAACCGATCGACCGGTACTTTTAGAGATGCTCCAGCGACATCGAACACTTCTGGTGTGAATAGCGGAAATAGTACTAATGATAACTGCACTAAAAGTACACTACTGAATTAAATGTGTGTCTTGCGACATCTCGTGTAAACATTGACACGTATGAATAGTATAAACTAAGAAAAATGCCAACAGTTAACTTTATCGGCAAAGTGTGTTACAAGCATTAAAGCTATCGCTTAGATAGCGCTTTGCACTTTAACACACACATGCCGTTACATTCATCACTTGGACAGTGAAAGTAACTCAAGCCTAATATTAGCAGAATCCTCAGATGAGGAAACCTGAAGTGGATGAAAAGGCTGATTATATTAGAAATCCAGTAAAGAATTATTTTGTTTTAGTCTCATTTCCCAATGCAATTTATTATGTGGCTAAAATTATGACAAATATTGACGAGTCTGGTGAATATGAAGTCAGTTATTTACGGAAGAGCGACAAATTAGGAGGTTGCTTCTTATTTCCACAGATAGCAAACATAGCTGCATTGAAAAAAAACTATATAAAATGGGCGCTTCCTCAGCCAACATCTCTCAATAATAAACGGTTCGCTAACTATCATAAATTTGATATTAGTTTTAAGAATGTTGATGTTCGATAATGTTTTTCCACTGTATTTTCTGTTACTTTGTCAAACCCATGTTTGTATTAAGCTTTCGAAATAGTATTTTTACGATTATGTGTATTTTTGTATTTGTCTAACTGTGTACCCACGCAGGTACACAGTGAGACACTTTCTGACGGTAGTAAATTATTTTTTTTTTCTATTTTCCTCATAGTTAAAGCTTTGAAATGTTTTCAGAAATACGTACAAATACTTACTTGAATGTAATACATTAACTTAATACATTTTTTTGCCTCATTGTGTACTACTCTCCCCTATACGTTCTGCTTAACTAAACATGAAAATTCCCTTTTTTTTAATTTAATTTCTGAGATATATGACACTAATTGTTATAATAAGTATCTCCAAAAATATCAATTATATAAAACAAGTTATGAAATGTTAAAAAATTTATTATTTCGAATTTTTATTTGAACTATTTTTTTTATGAAAACACAATTTTCTTTTCCCTCTTTTTCGATTATTTTAAGTTTTATCTTAAAATACGGATGATTTGGTTTGAGGAAACCATTATAAAAACAGATACTGTAACTTCGTCTAAATAGCTTTTTTTTCTCCAAGTTAAGTTCACTGCTAGACTGTTTTTTCTGCGCGATACACTTTCCTTTTTTCACAGATATATGCCACAGTTAGATTGTTCCATCCATTCGATAGCATTAAAATCATTTATTGTATGTAACTGAGTAATGAAGAGTAATATGTCGTTATCACGTAAATAATACATTATACGCTACATAAGTATTATCGAGTTGAAAAGCCAAAAACGATGACAATATTTTACAATAAAATAACTGCTATTTGAAAGCGATATTATGTACATTTTTACGCGTATTTGAGACATTTTTATGAGTTTGCGTTTGTTTGTGTATACCAATAAATACAATATTCGTTATTAGTAGAGTGCCGAAACATTAAAAAATAATAAATTTTAAGGGAGTAAGAAAAGGAACATTGCCCTTACGAGAACTCCGTGTTACTTGACGAAACGGTAGTTTTTATGACTATAAAACTATATACCACACTATACAGGTTTATACTGATATTCTTAGGTAGTATACATAGTATACATCACAATACAATATTAAAAATCTACCATACTAATAAATAAATAAATTACTATAAAACATTCGATTATTGATTTATTACATTTTGAATGCGAATTTAGCAAAACAACAGCATTTAACAATCACATATCGTTGTACAAAGTATGCCAAAATTTGTCTTTTCGTAATATAATATACGTTCAAAAACTATATTATTATTAATAATATGTGTACTGTAAAAGAGCCCTTCTAGATGGAGGTGGGAAGAATACACAACTCAGTAGATTGTAATCGCCGACGTTTTGCCCACCGTTGTGTGGGCTTTATCAAGGCTGTTTACAGAAACGAATTGGTAGTCAATTTAAAAATAAACTTCATCAATAGATGAAGGTGTCAATTTAAAACTTTTAAAAACTTCTAAAACTTTTAAATTGACTACCAACTCGTTTCTGTAAACAGCCTCGATAAAGCCCACACAACGGTGGGCGAAACGTCGGCGATTACAACCTACTGAGTTGTGTATTCTTCCCACGTCCACCTAGAAGGGCTCTTTTAGAGTACACATATGATTAAAAAGTTCTTGGAGTCAACTTACCTATATAAATTATTATTATTTCTTTATTAAATGAGTTACTTATTACGTATTCAGGAAATAGAATGCTTGTTTAAATGTATACAAGAACTTTATCATTTTAAACTAACTTAAATTTTTTTCCGTCAATTAAATTCTGAATGAAAATCCGCTACACCCGTAACGTTTTCCCCTTTTTTCCACTTAAAAAACTCTTAAACCCCTAAAACTTTATTTTTTAATTTTTTAAAAAAAAATTTTTTTTTTTTTTTTTAAAAATTTTTTTTTTAATTTTTTTTTTTTTTTTTTAAAAATATATTAATAAAAAAAAAAAAAAATAAAATAAAAAAAATTTTTAATTCCTTTTTTTTTTAATAAAAAATAATTTTTTTAAAAAAAATTTTAAAAAAAAAAAAAAAAAAATTTAAATTTATTTAATAGTCCAGTCACTTTAGACATTTCGTAAATAATAATTCATAAAGTTTTGATTTTTGGACAGTGAATTCTCGAAAGGGTTAGAAATAAGGGGGAAAAAAGTTCCCACCCTAATCGTGGGTGGAACATCCCCTTTTGGACGAAAAACTACCCCTGGCGCGGACTCGTTAGGAGTTTTCCTCATTTAACTTCTAAATAGTTGCTCGGACGACAAAATATCATAGGACTAAAAATATTCGCCATAAAATTTTGCATAAAAAAGTCTTATATGCCATAAAGTTAATTCTTATAGAATTCTCGCAATTAGGTTTCAAAGTTGACAGTTCAGGCAAATTAGACGTTGAAAAAAAATAATTTATATAATTTTAATTTTTTGACAATAATTTTTCGAAAGGGTTAGAAATAAGGGAAAAAAGTTTTCACTCTAATTGTGGATGGAACATCCCTTTTTGGACGAAAAATTACCCCTGGAGCAGATTCATTCGGATTTTTTCCTCATTTAACTTCTAAATCGTTGCTCGGACGACAAAATATTATAGGACTAAAAATATTTGCTATAAAATTTTGCATAAAAAAGTCTCGTATACCATAAAGCTAATTCTTATTATAATATTATAAAATTATATAAAATTATTATAAAATTGTTATTATAAAATTGCTTTCGCAAGCAAATAACTCCGAAACCGTTGTTTTTACGCAAAAAATGATAACGACCAAAAATATTTTTCTTGAAATTTTGCATAAAAAGTCTTATATACCATAAAGCTAATTCTTATAAAATTCTCGCAATTAGAGTTCAAAGTTTAGAGAAGTGAAACGCGCAAAGAAAACAATCGCTTCCGCACGCAAATAATTCCGAAACCGTTGTTTTTACGCAAAAAATGATAAGAACAAAAATTGTAGAGCACAAAATTTTCTACAAAGTACATGTCTTACAATTTTTAGTTTCTATTCTTTACCGACTTTTTACGCTTCCTTTGCAAAATTCATTCCATAATTGTTACTCGTTTCCACACCACCTATGAGGTAGAGTTGTCGGCGCTTTTTTTTAAGTGGTTTTCTCTGTAAGCCTATTCCACTTCAATTTTCTTTTTTTTTTTTTCTTTTTAATTTTCTTCATGGTCTTCTCCGAGTAACTCTTCTTCAGTCATTGAATTTAAACAACCTTGCCCATTGCAGTTGGAGCACATGATTGAGCAACGTAATGCGTAAAAAATTATAGTAATACAGCATAATGACGTCACAAATCGGCGTAATTATATTTATTACAGATCGAAAAACAAAAAGTCAATGACGAACATTAAAAAAATTGTGAATATGTATTCAACTCTACCTCACAGGTGGTGTAGAAACTAGTTCCAATTATGGAATGCATATTTGCAAAGAAAGCGTAAAAAGTCGGTGAAGAATATGAAATAAAAATTGTAAGACATGTACTTTGTAAAAAATGTTTTTGTTCTTATCATTATTTGCGTAAAAACAACGGTTTCGGAGTTATTTGCGTGCGAAAGCGATTTTTTCCTTTGCTCGCAAAACTTTCCTTAACTTTGAACCCTAATTGCGAGAATTCTATAAGAATTAGCTTTATGGTATATAAAGCTTTTTTATGCAAAATTTTATAGCGAATATTTTTAGTCCTATGATATTTTGTCGTCCGAGCAACTATTTAGAAGTTAAATGAGGAAAACTCCTAACGAGTCCGCGCCAGGGGTAGTTTTTCGTTCAAAAGGGGATGTTCCACCCACGATTAGGGTGGGAACTTTTTTTCCCTTATTTCTAACCCTTTCGAGAATTCACTGTCCAAAAATCAAAACTTTATGAATTATTTCCATCTAATGGCTATTTTTTGTCTAAAGTGACTGAGGAGCGCCAATTAGTGCGAATTAATTCTGCTGTACTTAATCTTTGTTTTAAAAACTACAAGATAAAACCGTCTTACAAGTTAGTCCGTGTCAATATGGTAAGTGTAGTTTCCAAGCTTTCATCTACTACCAGCGTAAAGGGCACAGGATAGCTACATGGTTTCGTCACTACACTCTACTGATAGTGATCTTTTGGGGCACTTACATAACAATAAAATAATGAAATATAATAATATAATACCATACGAATAAATAAATAACCACCGCTTTAATTGCTTGGACTTAAAAGACAAATATGGTTGGAAGTGCGAATTAATTATAGAATCCGCAGTGGTAAAACTTCAAAATGGTAGCGATTTGTGATGATTGATGGTTTCTGCATTCTCTTTATTTTTTCTATTGAAAGAAGAATTAAAATTTGGAAAACACATAAATCTTATACTCGAAGACACACTTCCAAAAATCATAACTAACTAAAACTCTTATATGTTCCATTTATTGTATCCTTTCATAAAAATTTTAAAGATGAAGTAAGTTTTTAGAACAGATAAGCAAGCGTTTTTTGAGGTCTGTAAAGTTGGCACATCCACATGTGAATTTTTTGGAAAAAAATACGGCATTAGTTTGACGATGTTTGCCCAGGAAAAACTTTGTTTTCCCACCCTTCACAAATTTGTTATGCGAAAGAAACATTTTTTGATGCTGATCATGCTATATCGTTTGCATATCTATTGTTTGCCCAGGAAACATTTTCGTTTGCCCACCCTCCAAAAATTTTTTATGTGCAAAAAACATTTTTTGACGAAAAAGCTAAAAATAAAATTGTCTTTACACTATGTAATTTTGGCTTTCAAACAAAGGCAATCGCCAAAAACGTTTTTTCACATAAAAAATTATTGAAAGGTGGGTTTTTGCACTATATCGTTTCTTCATCGATTTCCTATGTTTGTCCAGGAAAAAGTTTTGTTTGCCCACCCTCCAAAAATTTTGTATGTGACAATTTAATTCATGAATAAACAATCGCATATGTCGCAGTGAAATTTTACTTTGACATCGGTAAAAGATACTTGCAACTATTACAACCCGACAATTGCAGTAGTGGTTTTTTTCACTTAGATTATTTTAATCAATTATCGCGGTCTCCACTGATATTTAAAGCTGTGAATCTGACATTTTATTCAAATTAAAATTTATATGTATCTAAAATAAATAGTTTGACGTGTTCTAGTTTTCTTACTCATTAAATTGTCTTGCCAAAGTACACTCGAGGTTTGTGTTTTAGCGAGTAAATATGTGTTGTTCAAATCTGTTTTCTTTAGCAATTTGATTCGAAAAAGTGCGCTCCACTGGTGCCATTTGGTGTCACGTTTTTAATAATTGACAATTTTTATCGTTAAATTGCTAGACAACAGATTTTCGTTAAACAACCCAAATTTACTCGCCAAACTACACTTTATAAGTGAATAAAATACTAAGTGAAAAACTACTAATGTATTTGTCGGTTTAATACACAAAAGATTTATTTTTTACCGGGCAATTTTTCTTTTTACGGACACTTTTTTCATGAAAATTATTCGAGAATTAATATAATAATAATGTTTATTAGTAAAATGTACTTACAGAAAACAATTGTATAATATTTTTACCCAATAAACTATAACTAAATATTAAATTAAATAATATAACAAGTACATGGAAAAATCTCTCCACACCGTCTCACGATTTTTCCACGTCCTTAATTCGAAAATAAATTTCTAATGGAAACAAGGTTTGAGTTCCAAAAAAATTATCCGACTATAAAATGAATCTCGTGTGTATGATACAAGATTAATAATATGATTAAAAATTATGTACCTACATTTTGTATATTTTTAGATTAAACATTAATTTGGGTTAAATTTTAATTTTATTAGACATTAATTTTTAGGTTGACAAAAGGGTTACTCAGACATAAGCAATGTAATTTTTAATCAATTTTTTATCGAACTTAAGCAAGATCCATTTTGATCACTATAAAAGATTCTCATTGGCTCATTTTTTTTAATTGACAATTTGATTGGTTAATATTGTGCAAAAATTTTTTGAGAGTGGGGCAAACAAAATTTTTTTTCGACAATCTTAGGCAATCGAGATGGGCAATGATATACTGTAAAAAGGTTTTTTATGATTTTTGTTTTTTTCGCCAAAGAATTTTTTTTCACACAAAAAATTTTGGAGGGTAGACAACAGAATTTTTTTCTGGATAAAGATAGACATTTGATGGGCAAACGACATATTGTGAAAAAAATCATGTTTTTTGTTTTTTGTTTTTTCACCAAAGAATGTTTTGTCACACAAAAAGTTTTGTAGGGTGGACAAACGAAAATTGCTAGAGATTTATACAAAATCGTTTCCCCGAGCGAACAACTCTAGGTAAAAATACTTTTGCTTATGTAGAACAAAAGTTAAGACATGGCTCTTTTCCAACCGGAAAACAACAAAATCCTCGACGTAAGCCTATTGTAACAGATGATAATGTTATTAACATTCTTGTTTATATTCAAGTCAATCCCCACATTTCAACTCGATGTCTTCATCAAGAATTAGGGATAAGTATTTTTCACGATTTTTCCACGTCCCTTAATTCGAAAATAATTTTCTAATGGAAACAAGGTTTGAGTTCCAAAAAATTATCCGACTATAAAATGAATCTCGTGTGTATGATACAAGATGAATAATATGATTAAACATTATGGAGCTACAATTTGTATATTTTTAGATTAAACATTAATTTGGGTTAAATTTAATTTTATTAGACATTAATTTTTAGGTTGACAAAAGGGTTACTCAGACATAAGCAAAGTAATTTTAATCAATTTTTTATCGAACTTAAGCAAGAGCCATTTTGATCACTATAAAAGATTCTCATTGGCTCATTTTTTTTAATTGACAATTTGATTGGTTAATATTGTACAAAAATTTTTTGAGAGTGGGGCAAACAAAAATTTTTTTTCGACAATCTTAGGCAATCGAGATGGGCAAATGATATACTGTAAAAAAAGTTTTTTTTGATTTTTTGTTTTTTTCACCAAAGAATTTTTTTTCACACAAAAAATTTTAGGGGTGGACAAACGGAATTTTTTTCTGGATAAAGATCGACATTTGATGGGCAAACGACATATTGTGAAAAAAAATTTTTTGGTTTTTTGCTTTTTCACCAAAGAATGTTTTGTCACACAAAAAAGTTTTGTAGGGTGGACAAACGAAAATTGCTAGAGATTTATACAAAAATCGTTTCCCCGAGCGAACAACTCTAGGTAAAAATACTTTTGCTTATGTAGAACAAAAGTTAAGACATGGCTCTTTCCAACCGGAAAACAACAAAATCCTCGACGTAAAGCCTATTGTAACAGATGATAATGTTATTAACATTCTTGTTTATATCCAAGTCAATCCCCACATTTCAACTCGATGTCTTCATCAAGAATTAGGGATAAGTATTTTTCACGATTTTTCCACGTCCCTTAATTCGAAAATAATTTTCTAATGGAAACAAGGTTTGAGTTCCAAAAAATTATCCGACTATAAAATGAATCTCGTGTGTGTATGATACAAGATGAATAATATGATTAAACATTATGGAGCTACAATTTGTATATTTTAGATTAAACATTAATTTGGGTTAAATTTAATTTTATTAGACATTAATTTTTAGGGTTGACAAAAGGGTTACTCAGACATAAGCAAAGTAATTTTTAATCAATTTTTATCGAACTTAAGCAAGAGCCATTTTGATCACTATAAAAGATTCTCATTGGCTCATTTTTTAATTGACAATTTGATTGGTTAATATTGTACAAAAATTTTTGAGAGTGGGGCAAACAAAAATTTTTTTCGACAATCTTAGGCAATCGAGATGGGCAAATGATATACTGTAAAAAAGTTTTTTTTTGATTTTTGTTTTTTTCACCAAAGAATTTTTTTCACAAAAAATTTTAGAGGGTGGACAAACGGAATTTTTTCTGGATAAAGATCGACATTTGATGGGCAAACGACATATTGTGAAAAAATTAATTTTTTGTTTTTGCTTTTCACCAAAGAATGTTTTGTCACACAAAAAGTTTTGTAGGGTGGACAAACGAAAATTGCTAGAGATTTATACAAAAATCGTTTCCCCGAGCGAACAACTCTAGGTAAAAATACTTTTGCTTATGTAGAACAAAAGTTAAGACATGGTTCTTTCCAACCGGAAAACATCAAAAATCCTCGACGTAGCCTCCATTGTAATAGATGATAATGTTATTAACATTCTTGCTTATATCCCCACATTTCAACTCGATGTCTTCATCAAGAATTAGGGATAAGTAAATCAACTATCCAGAGGGTCTTAAAGCAATACAAATATCATCCTTTCAAAGTACATTTAACGCAAGGTCTGACTCCTGCAGATCCAGAAAGGAGACTTAATTTTATTGCTGAAATGTCAGTTAAAATCGAAATTTAGATTTTCTCCTTGATATTCTTTCCGATTTGCTTGAGGACATTCTACTAAATGAGAGAGCGACTATGTGGTGGCAATATCGTACTCAAATACTTTTCGAGATATATACTGGCCAAAACCCGTGGGCCACCCTGTATATTAAACTTTCGCCATTTCTAGAGGTTTATTATATGAAATTAAGCGTTTGCGCGTGCGCCAAGTGCTAAAAACTTTGACTTGTGAAACATAGAGGACTCATTGTTTAACGTGCATAATATGTACAGATTCCTGTATTTATTGAAAGTTGTAAAACCGAACTATTTAAAACGGATTTTATTCGACTGCAAAAAATAATATATTAAAGAACTAGTTTCAGAAGACGCATTTTATAAGACGAGTACAGTTTTCGAAAGTACCAGTCGCTAAAATGCCTTCTGAAACGAATTCTTTACTATTTTTTTATTTTGGGCTTTTTAGATTGATTTTAAAATAAAATTAGTGAGTTTTTTAAATTTAGAGAATTTTGAAGTATACTCGAAATTGCTAGGGTGGCAATATTTTTATTAAACTTTGGTTTAAATGCTAGTTTAAGTTTAATTAGTACATTTATCATACGTTTAATTGCAAAAAAAATGGGTTAAAATAAAAATAAGTAGATAAATAAATCTACTAAACATTGATTACGATTTAAATTAACGCACGCCGAACGTTACGACAGCTATGACGTTTAATATCAAATCAGTGTTACCACCATTTGGAATAAAAATTGTTCAATTTCTATAAAAGAACTCAATTTTCTATAAAAGAACTCATTTGGGTGCTTTTATAACTATGTAAGCGAACCAAAATAGAAAAAAGAATTTTAGTTTTAACTAACCGTTTTAGTAGCATAGATCTAAATCTTTAAATAGTCACTCGCTTGAATTGAAGGATTTTTCTTCTAATAACTGAAATAACACATACATTTCTAAAATTAAAATGACAGATTTTAAGCAAAATGTGGATATAATACATTTGACAACAATGTATGTCACGTCTATAATGACGCAATTTCATACTTAAAATAATTCTACCATAATGAATAAATTAATCAAGCATTAATTAAATGAGTTTTTGTAAAATGTATGCAATCGAATAAAACATTATGTATGATATACGAACAAAACAACTTCCCCCACTCATTTCATTCGAGCAATTTGTTCGGAATATTTTGGTCTTGTAACATAAATATACCACATCCAAACAACCAACGGTAGCACGTCATTATTTGTGTATCAATATTATGTTATGATTTTCTCTTTACTAGGAAACTTGATAAAATTTTCATTAAAGCAAAACAAAATATGTTAAAATAGTTAGTTATTGCAAAATTATGGTTAATAAACAATAATTCGGATCTCTTTGTTTGATTAATAACGATGTCTATTTATGAATTTGAAACGCATGTCTGATTTGAACCGTCAAGTATTTACAACGTTCACTTGTTTCCATTTTGAATTTGTGCTGCCAACTTCACATTACGGTAAATGTTAAACCAGTGTTTCAAACAATCTAAGTCTACGATTTTGATTGTCAATACTTTGAGCAAGAATCGAAGTATTCAAACAGTATGCTTTTAATTAACGACCCATTATGGATTTTGTATAACTACACTTTAAATTTACGTTTGTTTTTACAATTTATAACCTAATTTATTTTCTGAAAATGTCACATGATATACATGACAACGTTGGGCATGAAATCACTATTTAGTAACTTTTTTTTGACGTGAATTGTTCGTGGTTTGAATAAGGTATAACTATTTTGATTAGCTATGATTGTTATACAGGGTGTCCCAAATTTAGGTAGCAAACGAAAACAGTGCAATGTACTTAGAAAAATATCACTAATTTGTCTAACAAACATATCTCGAAAAATTCTTCCTAACGGAACACGACATCTTATAGACGAACTCATGGCAATAAATTTTATTCAAATTATTTCTAAATGAGGAGTGAAGATAAAGTATGAATTTTTAAAACTTTGCTAAATTTGACGTGCAGACTTTAAGCTTTAAAAGAAAATTATCAAAATTTAATCATAGCCCAGGGAAAATGTTATTTGAGGGGAAAATAATCGCGCAAACAAAAGAAACACATATGCTTGTAGGGGGGTCAATCCTGAATATAAATCTGAGTTTTCGGGATTTCAACCTCTCTTCCCGGAACCCCCCATAATAGCGAAAATGTGAAATTCGGTTATAACTAACGATGCCGTATTCGTACAAGCGATCTAAAGTGATCACATTGCTGGGGATTTTGCTAATCTCTACCAAACTCGAAAATCGATATTTTGGAGTTCAGGAGTCTCTGACAGATACACATTTTATTTAGTCTTTGACGCCCGACGTTTTTGATCGATACCACCAACCTTGGAAAGATCTATGCTTTTTGAGATATCGAAGGAAAAAAGTGCTCCGATGCATTCCGATGAGACGCAATGAGCTTTCTGTTAATCCATTATTAGGGGAAGAATGTGTTGTTCTTCATGTCGTGTGTTCCGTACTTTGCATCAGAAATAAGGTGCATTTTAGCTCCGTAAAATCAGTTTTCGTTTATCGTCATTTCGTAGATCTTTTTCACGTTTATATTGTTTGATTACTGTTCTGTGACTGTTTTTGTCTGTTCTTACGAAGTACACCCATTTTCAATGTCATGTACCTATGCACTATCTTAGCCCTTTCAACAAATATGTTGGACATTGACGTTTTTTGTTTTGCAAATTCGTAAGAAGACCAAAATTGTCTGAAAAGACGCGTAATCTGAGTCTGTAGCGTGGCATTCAGTGGAGTCGAGAGGAAAATTTGTAAAAATTATGGTTTAATTAATTTGTGGGATAGGACCAAAAAATGTCGCGCATCAAAACTGAATAGAATGGGTATCATTGACTCTTTCTCAATCTAACAGAATCCATTTGTTTCTGAAAAACCAATTTTTTAAGCTTATATCTCGAAAAATATTGATTTTTGGTCAAGAGGTTAAAAGTTATAGCGCGCAAAATCCCCCGCAAAACAATCCACTTTGGTCACTTTGGTTTGCTTGTACAGGGTGTCCCATTTTTGATGGAATTTGGAGGTATTTCGAAAACGGCTAATCGTAGAGCGGTTTTCACAAACCTTGGCTACTTTTTCAAGAAACAATTGTATGGATGTAAAAAGATATTCAATGTTTAGTGATAAGATATAAGAAGTTTATTGTACGTTGAGAGATTATATCGATTTGTGTGTGTACGCGATCAAGTACAGTGAAAGTAGGGAGGAGACGGTTTTGAGCAGTCAGAACGATGGGTGTGCATTTTAGCCCGTTCATAAAATAATTAATATAAAAAGTTGCTTCGTTTATTGATAATTAAAAGACGTGTCATATTTATAAAATTTAATTAACTCAGTTAATGGAACTGTTACTAAAATAAAGAAAAGCCTGCGTTTGTTGTTACCCCGTTATTAAAAATTATATTCATATTTGTAAAGCGTACGTTCTATTATTTTTTTAAAAATTATAATTTTGTTAAATTATAATCCACGTTTTTTATTATGAATCAAGATTTTGGGATATTGTAAATTAAATAATAATTAAAAAGGATAACAATAATCTTATGTTCACGTACAATACAAATTTATTTTATTCTACATCAAAATGCAATCACCGCAATATGTCACTCATCTACAAGAATGAAGGTTATGTAATTTTCAACAAGTTTTTCGTATTGACCAACAAATGTGGAAGAGGTGCATGAAATTTTAAATCAAACTCAATTGAAAGAAAACGACATGATTCTTGTCAATGAAGACCAATTTAACTGGAAAATACCTAGAGCTCTCGAAATTAAAAAAAAAATTGTTGATATCCACGCACTAATTTATTTTTTGAGGTTGAGCAAAAAATGTGAAACAAAAATATTTTTAGTAGATCTTAATTAAAGTGAAATAGTAAAAATGGTAAGCTTAGCAATTAGTAATTATGACTCCACCCAGTTGTCATTTTGAAAGTTTGAAAGTATTTCTTGGATTTTTTCGGGTTCGGTACGGGTTCAAACGTGTATTTCCTAAAACTGTGGGATTATTACTTTCAGAGAAGGTGGTATCACCATTACCATTCTTGTAAATATTTGTTATTAACGATTTTTTGTGTGTATTTTTCATATTATCTAAATCTATACAGTCCACTGCGAATTCGAAGACATGAGTGGATATATAGGTGTTATGTTACAATTTTTAAGATTTGAAAAATGACGGTTAAATTTGTCGTTGCGTATTTGTTTCTATGCTACTAGTATTTTAAAATTAAAACTGTTTTTCAAGATTGATATTCATAGATAGGTACAAAAAGGATTTTCATTCGCACAAATAACAAGTTTTGAAAAATGTACACAGTATCTTTACCTATTCATGTACATAATTTTATTGCCAATCGGCACTTACTATATTCTAAAAATAGAGTAAATAATTTTATTCTCAATCTCTATATTGCCATGTGTCATTTCAGAGGTTCGGAGAAACGTTATTTTTAACTGTGTGCTTTTATCATGGATAAAAATGTTATAGATGGGAGTAGAAAATGTGAACTAGATAGTTTAAAGTAATGCCAAATGAATCTAACCCAGAACAATATTAAATATTTGTAACAATAACCTAGTACCAGCATTTATTTAATAGATGTGTGGTTTAGCAATTATAACCTTGAAGCCAACATGTACTAAAAATAAAACAGATTGCTGTTCCTAAGAAACTTGGAAAATATAAATTTCAGGTCACCTGCTCTGTACAGAAACATGCCTACTTTTTATTGTATAAGAGGCAAGCCCGAATACCATCTCAATCTAACATTGTTTTTTTTTCAGTTTTTCATTTACTGTCAATCATTGAAATTAGTTGAAGCGTTAATAACAAATGAATGTCTATGATTTTTTTGTTTAACAGTAATTGAAACAATGTCAGTTCGATACGATGAACGATGTGAAAAAGCCGTTACAGAATGCATTACGTGAATGCTGCCTTTGTGAAGGCAGTACAGCTCGTAATTGCTTGCGCGAAGAGTAATGCACTTAATAGACCGATTTATTTATACAATTACTACAAACAAACAAAATAAAAAGAGGTCAATTGTAAATAATATAAGAAGCGGTTTTTGCCTCGCCAGTAAGAAACTGTTGGTTAATATTCGTAACTATGATGTAGAGTATTAAATACTAATGTTCTGGTTGTTAATCGCTGTTATGATGTCAAAATAATTGTCAAACAATGGTAATTTCACCAATTATTAATTGGAAATACTTCATGTTGGCGGTAAAATTTTGTATGCCATGTAGGTAAAGTCAGAAAATGTTTTGTCAACGTAACATGTAATTAATCTTGAACGCTTTGTTTGCTCGTCTCATAATCTCAGACTTGTTCAATTAATAAATAGCTACATAAACAAATATTTACTTCACATCTATTTTTACTTACCAAACGAAGTGAAGGAATTGAAATAAAATAAGATACGCTTACGAAAACTCTTTGAACTATATAATGTTTAATATTTTAAATCTGAATTAAAAAAAAAAATTATAAAAACTATATTATACAGGGTAGGGCACTACTAACGAATTATTCTGTAACATTAAAACGACAAATAACGTAAGAAATCTTAAGGCATTATTGAGATTCCAACAATAAATAAGAATAAGCAACTTTGTCTTACACCACCTTTCTAAGACCTTTTAACAATTTGAATTTTTAAAACTGAACTGGCCTGTACATTAAAAACGGTTGCAAGATAATATTCAATTCTACAGGTAACTTAGATTCCAGTAAATCGCAAATAATTAAACTAGTTAATTTTTAAATATCTCGAGAACTATCAGAGTTAGGGGTTAGTAATCTCAATACTCACTGAAAGGTAATTAGTTCCAGCTTCCAACAGACTACAGAAATGCAGGGTGTTCTCAAGTTATTTAAGTTTTAAATTGTTAGTGTTATGTTTTATGGTAGTATTAAAAACACCCTGTACATCATAACATAATAGTAAATATTGCAAAAAGGATGTTGAAGGCTTTTAGTAAGTTTTGAAGTTATTGTATTTTTTTGGAGGATCTGCAAATCAGGTAAAATCGATTTATCTCCAAAACGGAAGTAAGTCGGTATGGGGACATGTTAAAGAGCATATATTAAAATATAAAATAAAATAAAAGAAATAGAAAAAAAATACAGGGTCTTCCATTTTAAAATAATCCAACTTTGATATGGTACGTGTTTCTGGAGCACCTGTACAATCCAACAATTTTAAAATGTGGTCTCGAATAATCTCGAATAGACCTTAAGATTTCTAATATTATTTGTCGTTTTAATACTACAGAATAATTTGTTGGTAGTGCCCCACCCTGTATAATGTATAAATTATAAGAATAGAAATACTGGGTTATAATAACCATAATTATATAGGCGGTTTATGCGTAATCTAATTTTAATCAAATGTATAGGATTTACCAAAGTCGTTTTCTAAACAAAAATATTGAATTATTTCCAAATTAATGTGGAAACTATACCACGCTCTAGTTTTAGCCTCATTAAGAACCATTATGTAAATAATATTAACAGAAGATATCTATAATATTGTTCAGTATTATTTTTGTGCCGTGAGTATATGATGAACGCAATTACGTAAGAATCAATTGAAAGTAAGTGTATATTTTAATTACTGTTAGATGTATTGGACCATTACATCTCTATTTAGGAAACCGCAATTGATTGCTCATTTTCGAATGAATGATGAATGATATCAATGCATGCCATAATACAATTCTAGTCTGTGGCAGAGTTATAATAAACCACCTTCAAATGAGTCTGAATCTCATTTTCCAGTAGTGCAGATGATTTTGTTGTTGCATACCTGCGAATTCGTAAAACTTTTAAAACCAGAATGTTTTGCAAATATTTAAAATTTTTATGAAACTATTTAACAATTTACAACGAAAGAATGCGAATTTTTGAAAAACATACTAAGTAAATCTGTTTGATTAAACAGTAAAAAAATTAAACGAAAACATACCTAATGAATAAATTTCGTAAATGCAAAAATATTAATAAAAAAAATTTATATCGTGTTTTTGTCGTATCTTAGTCGATTATATTATGTTGGTTTGCATAACTTTTTTTTAACAATGTTCATATAAGTTTAAATTTAAATTAACTTTAGGGTGGAATCGAAGAAGACTTCCGTAAATCGATGTGTACTCAAATCTAACAATTGACAATAGAACGCATTATTCAAACGCAGGATATACAGAATTAAACATTTTGTTTATGTTTTTCCATAAACCTTATTAAATTTTCTCTAATTTCTTTATACCAAAATGCAATTTTCTTCGGACTTAATTATATCAAATGTGTTTTATTAATAAAATTAGTATTCATATCTAGTAAAATAAGTCGATAGCATAAATACCTGGTGTACCAAGCTAACGGAAACGCTAGGCTGTACGAAGTGAGCAACCAGTCGAAGCTAAAACAGGAAGATACGGAAGCGAGCTTGATTGAAGTCAATAACACTGACGGTAGCATCAAGGTCGGAAGTTAGCAAGCGGAAATTTTAATGATTCTTTTCTTTTTTTACAAAGTGACTGTACTCTTATCAAACCCGGCATAATGCAGCTAAACGCTACGACGAATCTACCCAAAACGAAAAGCAGGGTTATATTTAAAGCATAATGCACATACCGCTACCAGAACTATTTGGTTGAAGAAAATAATATTTTTTTTAATTTTAAGGTGAAGTTTACGCATCAAATGCATGACGTAAGCGGCGTTAAAATATAGGCGGAATTTTTAACACAATTTAACAAGTCAAGTCAAAGCAAAAATTTTATGCGAAAGCGAAAATACTAAAAGGAATCAACAACAAAAATACCAACGAAGGTTACAATTATTGTTATGCTTAGGCAGAATTCAATGACTTGTTGTAGAATAGAACCACAAATTTTTGAGTGCTAATAATTTCTAATAATTCTGGATTTTTAAAGATAGATGGATAGATAGGTATAGATAGATAGATAGATAGATATATTTATTAGTTTGTCTAAATTTACATTTTTACAAACGATTCGGTAACTAAACTAAACAAACTCCCTAAGAACTAAAATTCAAGCTCCTTCTTTAAATCCCCCACACGGAAACTTAAAATGCCCTTCTTCCACATAAAATTTTCTCCTTTCTACTACTTCCCTCATCCATTCCTCTCCTTCCCCTTTTTCTCCTAATATTACTTGTCTTTTCTCTTTTTTTTCTGATTTCTCCACACTCTTCCATCAAATGCTGCAAGTTCTCTCATCCCTCCCCGCATATTCTGCACTTTCTTTCTCCATCCTCTAGCTAATACACGTTTACCTTTTCTTCATTCCCACATCTAAATCTCGCTATCATCCTTTTCGTCTTTAAACTTTTGTTTTCCGTAATATATTTCGGTACCTCTCGGTCATAATCTTTCTATATCCTTCGTTATATCTTCCTTTCCTTATTTTGGTTCTTCTTTCTTGAATTTGCGTATTCTTATCCCTTCTCACTATGTCGTTTTCTATACTTATTACCCTCTTCTTCTTTCTACTTTTTCTCTGGCATATCCTACTCTTTCGTAATATAATCTTCTTTCTTCTTGTCCTAATTGTATTCTCTGCTTCTTCACTTCTTTCCAACATTCCTTTAGAATTGTATTTTCCTACCTTTTCTCTAAATCTTCTTCATACCTCATTGCTATCTTTCTAACTTGTACTCGTATCTTCTCCATTTTTATTTCTTTTCCAACTATATATGACGGTGTTTCCTTTTCTAGCCCCAACGTCTACCTCCAATACTTTTCTTGTACTTTTTTCAATTTTTCCCACTCCTTCCATCCCCATACCTCCGCTCCGTACATCATAACACTCATCACTAATTTCTGGAAAAGCCACTTTCTTTTTTCCATGCTAGCCCCAAACACTCTCTCTCTCTCCTATTCCACACACTTGCCCCACAACTTTGTTACCTTTTTACTAATTCCTTTATATTCCTCTTTTATTTATTTTTATTTACTAATTCCCTTTACCCTATACTTCTTCTCCTCATTTCCACTTTTTTCTCTTCTCTTTTCCTTTTTCCTTGTTTTTTTTTTGAAACACTATTACTTTCGTTTTTCCAACATTTGCCTTCATTCCCTTTCCTTCTATATGCTTCTTTACTACTTCTATTGCTCCCTCATTTTTTCTTCCTTACTTGCCACCACCACGAAATCGTCCGCATATGCCAGAACCCATACTTTCTTCCTTTCTATTACCACTTTACCCCTTTGTTTCCCTTTCATTACCTCTTCCATATCGGCCATGTATAGCGCGAATAAGCTCGGCTTACTGGACATCCCTGTTTAAGGCCCTTATTGGTTCAAAAACATTCTCCAACTTTTCCTTCTTCTCTTGTTTGACACTTTGTTTCTTTATACAACTCTTCCAATGCTTCTATCAGTTTTTCTGTTATCCCTTTTCTCTTAGCCCTTTCCATAGTTCTTTCCTATTCACATTATTGAACGCAGCTTTTAGGTCTAGAAACAAAGCAAACATCTTCCCTCCCCTTCCCCTTATTTTCTATTGTCGATTGTCCTTCGCGATTTTATAGCACGCAATGTAATAAATTAGAATTTGTTATCGAAATTTCTATTTAGGCTATATACAGGGTGGCTAAACGAAAACGAAACGGCGGCCATGTCGGGTTCGTAAAGATTTTAAACAGAAAACGCTCGGACACGTCAATTTAGATTGCCAGGGGGAAACATTTTCAGAGTATAATACCACCCCTATCTGTCATCCCTTAGCCAGGGTGGAACTAACCTCAAAATTTTTAAATGGAATAGTGGGTCGAGTTATACTTTGTTTGAAACGTCTTTCGATTCTTTTTACGGCTATACCTAGTTTAAAGGATTTTACTTCAGCGGTTCTCAAACTATTGACTATTTTAACATTTTACAGTTTTTGGAAAATAAATCGCAATTCTTTGTCAAACTATTAATTTATTTACAATCATACATAAACACTAGTCCAACAAATGCATAATCTAGTAGGCGTCTAGATGTCAAACTAATTGGATTACAACCAATATCCATATAACATTTTTTAGCTTGAAATTAGTTCCCGAACAAAATAGGGAAGTTTGTTACACCAATTATAAACCACTCTGCATATGATGTTAATATATCAGCATGTTGTTTTGCTAGCAATTTGTTTAATTATATCAGTTCTTATTCCTAACTTTGTCGGAGCTTGAGCCACATCTACGAAGATTGCTGAACAGACTTGCTGTTTTTCTAGTGCATGTTCTATAACGTCAGTTATTCTATACACTTACTTTTGCCTGAAAGAACATTGATAATTTGGGATTAAGTAATTATTTTCCAATATTGGCCTTAACCTCTTGAACAATAGCTTTTCAAAAAGTTTTGGGATTCTATATGATTTAACATAATTCGATTACTTTCCTGGTTTTCAGCACGCAGGGTTTTAATCTAATGGCTGCGTTAAAGAGATATTTCACCACAGCTATCCCCTTTCTAAACAGGTGCTTCAGAATTTCTTCAGTTACGGATCGAATCCTAGAGGTTTCTTTGAGTTCAAAATGGTTTATATCTCATTTGTTACTTTTTGGGAGTAAATGGTGATGATACTTTGGTTCTTTGACTTTTGACGTTAGTTACATCTTGATTTATCTGCTTTGAATTAGGAGTGAATATCTCAGCAAACAACTCTGCTTTTTGCTTATAGGTCACTGGTCTCTTAATCTTCTTGATTGCTTTCCAGAGCGAGTAATCAATGTCTTCATATGCTGAAAGCTCTTGTAAATATGGGCTTATAGATTCGCCCTTAAGATTTTGAAGTTTGCTTTTAAGCTGCTGAGCTTTATTGTTAAGTGTAGGGTCTCTTGATTACTACTATCCTCTTCTGGCTCTTTTTTTCCCTTTGACAAGCTCTGTAATTTCAGATGGATAATTAACACCTTTTGTTACGTATGTAATGGTACTGTTATTATTTGCAGCTGTTTGGATAATTCTGATGAAGTTTTCGGCTTCTTATTCTAATTAGTTAGTCATTCTAAGGTTGATATTCAGGTTTATGCTGTTTTGCAGATTAATCTGGAAGCTTTTCCAGTTTATTTTCCCAGTTTTGTTAGTAAGAGTTGTTCTGAATGCCCTTTTGGCGTAATGTTAATATAATCTCCTCATGATCGGAATCCACGTCAAACGTCAGTTCATTTCTATAGTCGGGAATTTTATTGGTGACAGTTTTCTTGTTAAATGATAGTTAACATGAGAGCCCAATCGATATGTTTGGCGTTGAAATTCCACGAACAATAAATCTTTCTTCTAAGTGTCTCAGAAGAGTAAGATAATCGTCTTTTTGAAGGATATGTCTAGGTGGGTAGTAGATGGCGCCAATGTTTATTATTTGTTTAGTTGATTTGATTCCAACCGTTGTTAATTAAATATTCTCTCTTTGTAGATGACATTTTTCAAAGAGGTTGAGTGATTCTCTTATTATAGTTACGTATTTAAGCAACACTTTGTGTATTTGTATATTTAAAGTCTTATCTTGCCCCGCAAGTTGACCCGGAGATAAAGCAATGCGAAGGTAACGGGTATTGTTAGACCCGTTCCTTTTCGTGTTAAAACTTGAACATACACAAGTTATTTATAAATTTTAAACACGAGAGAAAACTTATACAAAGGGTTTTTTTTATTTCTTCTTATACCTGGTAATACAGAAATAATTAAGAAATACCAGCAAATGGTCTGGTTTCCTACCTGTATAATAAAGTCCAGAACGTTATATGAATAAATTGATTGCCTTATCACGGCCTTGAGTTATTCGAAACCATCTACCTTTCATAGAGAGTGAGCACGACCAACGCGGGCATTATAGCACCAAGACGAATGCGACATTAGCTGGCGACGCTCTTTTCAGAAGGTTTTATTGACACCGCCACCGATTAGCTCTCTTGGGGCCACAATGGCACAACTCGAAGACATCGCACTTGCGCACTTGAGTATAAACTAGTATTAGTTATTTTAGTTTCTTTAAAAAATATTTGTATTACTTACTCGAGCTTTAGTTCTAATTGTGACCCCCTTCGTCTTCGTTTGTTTTAAGAAAAGGCTGTTTTACTGGTTTCTGTTGAGAAACTTGATTACAATACTCCGACTCTATTGGAAACAATATTTCTTGGTTGAGGATTCGGTTTTTTGCTTATAGTAGCATTCTCTCTTCTTTTCTGTAGCTCTTTCACTATTGTACATCCTCTATAGTTACCATATTTTTTTGTACAGCTTCTTTACGTTGTTAATAAAAAGAAATTAAATTAATTGACACATTTCGCTACAGTTTACATTTTTTAAAATACTAAAAAAAGTATTTTTTGTTTTTGCATAATACCGAAACAAAATTATTTTTTAGTGGCCTAATTAAATAAAACGAGAAGAATCCTAATTGAGCATGTGTATTTTATGAATTGCAGAACTGAAGGGAAGAGGGAAAACGTGAGCCTGTATGTTGCAGTTATGATATCATCAAAATTCTTAAATTTTTCAATCTCTTTAAGTCGAGGGTGTGACGCATTCTTAAAATAGTTTCTAAATATCAACTTCAAACACCGGTTTTAAGTCTGTTTCTGATAAGCAACGGTTAATTAATTTTTTCAAAGCCTAATCGGTTTTTGTATTTCACTATTGTATACAGAGTGAGTTTTCTTCTTTGCATTATATCTCGAAGACAAAAGTCGTTACAGGAAATCTGTTCTACGTTTGTTGGTTTTACGTCTAAATTATGAAAAAAATTGTCTTTTTTCTATGAAAAATTTTTTGAAGAAAATTACCAAAATTGAATTTCGTCAATTGAATTTCTTCAAGTCTTATCTAGTAGGCCTTTTTTTAATTTTATTCGGCTACTAATTTTGCAAATCTTTCCTCATTTAACCATTTTTCTATCTGCTATATAGTTTCCGAGATTCCCATATAAATAATGAAAAACTCACCCTGTATGAGATTAATACAAGTGAGATTATAGAATGGGTAACCCAATCTTAAAATATTATTACCCTAATAGAGTCCTTCTAGATGGAGGTGGAGGTGGAATGCACAAAAAACAACTTAGTTGGTTGTAACTGCCGACGATAGGATAGTCTTGATAAAGACATATATCATAATATAGATTCCTTAAAGTGGAGGGTAGAAATAGAGTCACTCACCCTTGATTCAATGTGCCGACGTTTTGCCCGAACTATGCGGGCTTCTTTAGGAAATTTAGAGCGTGACAGTCTTGATAAAGCCTTAACAATAGTGGCGAGGCGTCGGAAATTACAACCAGATGAGTTGTTTTTTGTGCATCCCACCTCTACCTAGAAGGACTTTATTAGAATATACCCATCAATAAATAAATTTTGAGGAAACTTTCCTATACAGGGTGAATCCCGACCAACGGGACGGAAGTTTATAGCGAAACAATAAAAGTTTTACAAGTTTTGTCATCTTAGTAGCATGCACATTGATAAATATTACATTTTAAAAATTTTTGTGAAATATACAGTATGTCCTAAGAAAGTGTGGCGCATCAAAGTTATATTTTTTCTTATGGGACACAATGTACATTATTGCGTTTTTGATTTCCGTAAAAAATAAGGTATACCTAACTACAGAATGTTCTGAGTTACGTCCACTTTTCTTAAAATCTGAAGTATTAAAAAAAGGTCATTATCTTCTAATCCAACAAATTATAACAAATGTACTCTTACGTAGTTGGATATTAGCTGAATGTATTCCATGATTGAATATTAAACATCTCTTTACAGAGTGTTTAGAATTTATAGGTTAATTATGAGATCATTCAATATGTAATATGAGCCTTATTTTAAATGGAACATTCTGTATTTTATTAATTCATAACTTTAACAACGAAGTTCTTCTTTCGAATGGTATAAAGGTGTCTTATACTTAAGTGTTACAGTTTTTGTGCAGTTTACAATTTCCTTAAAAATTAATGGTTTAAAACATTTTGTAACTAGTTAAGAAAAATTGACCATTTGATACTTACTTTTATGATGAAAAGTGTCACATCTGTCACGGAAAAACATAATACAAATACAAAAGGAAATTTTTGGAGAATTTAGGGATCAGTGAAATGAAAAACTTAACGGGACTCTGCTGGATTATAGATTGTTTGAACCAAAACAGCTAAAGTTTTTTAAAGGTATTTTTTTGAAAAATAATTTAGCTGTTTTCTTCAAACAATCTGCAGCTGTAAAATATAATATCAATTTATAAAATGACATTTTCACATCGATATAACGCTAAAGTATGACTTTCACATCAGTATGTCAGTACGTAAATGTCACTTGTTCAATTGTCATCCCTTTACGTCCGCAAATACTTCACGATCCCATTTTATCTTAATCGCGTATATCGGGACAAACAAAATTCGTTCTATGTCAAATAAAAACGTTTTGTATACTTGAAGAGGGAACCGCAGTGGCACTTGATTTGGTACCTGAGAAATCTAAAGATGTTGGGGCTGCAAGCGAAGCATTAAATTTCTGTTTTGTAGATTATTTGTCTCCGGAAAATTTAATATTTACCTTGGTAAAAATCGCTTTTCGGCTTCGCCAGTTTGCAAGTGCATCAAACGCTGATTCGGTTAAAAGTGCACCTTACATCCTCGGTAAATAAATAAAATATATCAACTGATTACATTACCGTATGTATTTTTTGTTTAAAATCTCCCGCTACCAATTACTTTAAAGAAAATTGTGAATTGCGCAAAAATTTTAACACTTAGGCATAGGACACCCTTATACTATTCGAACGAGGACTTCTTTATTAACGTTATGAATTAATAATATTCTGGATGTTCTGTTTAAAATAAGGCTCATATTACATATTGTGTTGTCTCGTAATTAATCTGTAAATTCTGTACACCCTGTAAATGGATGTTTAGTATTCAAACATGGAATATATTCAGCTAATATCAAACTATTTAGACGTAAGAGTAAATTTGTTTTGATTTGTTGGATTAGAAGATATTTACTTTTTTATAATATTTCATATTTTAAGAAAAGCTAACATAAAAAACACTCTGTATAGGTATAGGGAACCTTATGAATGTATACCTTTTTTTTACGGGCAATCAAAAAACGTAATAATATACATAGTATCTCATAAGAAAAATATTACTTGATGCTCAAACTTTTTTCGGATATACTGCAACGTGATCTGCGTACAGCGTGCATTAAAAGTTTTTAACTTGCAGATAAATCAAATTCGGTACGTAGTCATAATTGAACATTTTCGTTTTACCTAAAATATTTTTAGATCTCTCAGCTATACAGGGTGTGTCAAAAGTTGCTATCAACTTTCTTATTTTAAATACAAACTTATAATTCTTTTTGCATGGGTCGATTGTCTATGTAATTTTTTTATATAACCTAAATTATGTTATCTTATTCTTAAGCGTCTTTGACATATGTAATTTTTTTTCAAAAAAATGGTCTTTGCGGTGGTAACTAACGAAAAAAAAATTTTTATCTCACTAATCAGTTAAGATTATAAAATTAAATTTATGAAGCAGATGGTTGGAAGTCCAGGCCTACTCCTGATGTCCTATTAGTGATTCCATCTTGTACCATATGGGCACAGGCAATTTTTATCACAATCAAAATAATAAAGAATAACTTTTCAAATGGCACTTCTGTTTTTACATCATTCAAGAGAAAATTGAATATTTCCTGATACCCAATTCCTCTCGAATGACGTAAGAAAAGCAGAAGGTGCCATTTGAAAAATTGACTTTTTGATCGTTTTTGATTGTGGTATTTGAAAATTGCCTGTGCCCATATGGTACAAAATGAAACCTTAGTAGGACATCAGGGAGTAAGCCTGAATTTTCAAGTGTTCCATAAATTTCATTATAGAAATATGCGGTTTTCACAAAAATGTTACATTTTAGTATAAGTTTTCTTTGAATATATTGAATTTTTCTATCGACTTCGAGGAAATCATAACAAAAGTGGCGGATTTTTTGACAATTTTTTTTTATGGAACGCCCAGTATATTTTTTGTAGTTTGAAAGAACTAACTTTCATCTATCTAGGATGCAAAGTTTTTCAAAATTGGTTAGCGAATGGCCGAGTAATTAATTTTAAAAATAAGAGATACAAATCAAAAATCGTACAACTGAACATCAATTTGTTCTGTTCTTGTAATCATAGTCCAGTCGATTTTGGACGATTTACTGATATGTTACATTTTAGTATAAGTTGTTTTTAAATACATTTACGTTCTTTCATACTACAGAAAAAATATACCGGGTGTTCTATGAAAAAAGTTAACAAAAAAATTGTCAAAAAATCCGCCATTTTTGTTATGACGTCCTCAAAGTCAATAGAAAAAATTCAATGTATTCAAAGACAACTTATACCAAAATTTAACATTTCAGTGAAAACCGCATGTTTCTATTCTAAACCGTTTAAAAGTTGTAGGTAGTTAAAATAGGGGAAAATATAAGTAGACACCCTGTATTACAAAGCACATTTAAAAAAAATGACATACATGAAAAAGGTTCAAGGATAAAGTAATATAATTTAGGTTATATCAACTCAGAATTATATGACCAATCGACCCATGTAAAAGAAATTATAGGTTTGTATTTAAAATAAGAAAGTTGATAGCAACTTTTGGCACACTCTGTATAGCTGAAGATCTGAAAATATTTTAGGTAGAACAAAAATGATCGATTATGGCTCTGTACCAAATTTCAAGTTTCTGATTTTTATGCAAGTTAAGGGGGCAAACTTACATGTTATTTTACCATAAGGCGTAACGTTAGTTAAAATCGCGTATAACGTAATGGTTTACCTTCAAATTCATGCCAAGTATAAATCAATCTTTTATTAACATGACTGTTAATAATTGAGCGCGCAAAAGTTTGCAATTTGTTTAAAAATAAACAAATAGTCGACGTTGTGAGTGACAAATTTCTTATTGTAATTAGGACAAAACCAGTGGCTTAATTTGTTGGTACTTGTAACATGTTTGAGATATTGATATCTAGGCGACGTAAGTCTTTTGAGAATATTCTAAAAGTAAAATGCAACTGTTATTAATGAACGTTTATTATTGCCCATAAGAGTAACGTAAATCGTAGTAAAAAATTTTGTCAAGAGATAGCGCTTGTGCCTGTAATTTTTAGATGATTTTCTCATAATATCAAAAATACTTTCCATTTTACCACGTGAAGTCATTGGTAATTAAGTCGCAAATCGCAAGTACAATAACTTAAAATTTATCGGCCGTCGTTCGTAATTCATCCTGTTCAACCTTGGGCTGGCGGTTTGAATAGGCCTCATTGAATTAGATCTACCCGGAAAAAACTCGAAAACGTGCAGCGCCCGAATAAACGCGAACGTCCGAAGCAATAATCAACTTTGGGTCATGAGCCGGGTCCCGCAGTTTACGTTGGCTTCGTATAGGGTGTAAACTACGCTCGATTTTTAATTCGATTTTCGCGTGTTTTAAATCAATTTAAGAATTTATATTGATATGTTTTACTGTTGTTGTGTTGTTTTGTAAAAATACTATTTTTGATTCGCGTGTGCATGCGCTATAATAGAAAATGTCGGTAGTGCAGAAAATTAAACAACTAACAAACTTAATTTTACAAAATTAGTTGAGTTCAAGGCAAATGGTCGTCCTTTGCCAGAACTAAGTTTACGACAAACTAGCAAAGACAAAAATAAAGATGTTCATCGAAACTTTCGCAAGGTAATGTACGATTTAGCTAACTGGATATGTGGTTGTGAAGTATCAAATGTATTTTACTGTTTTGTTTGTTTATTATTTTCTAAAGACTCGTCAGACTCGCTATAGTGCAAATCCGGTGTAAGAGATTTAAAACATTTAAAGAGGAAATAAAAAAACATGCTTCGTCTGCAGAACACATGAAATGCTCGGTAAATTTTGCAACCGTAAGAAATGTTGATATTCGTACACAGCTAGACAATGCTTATAGAAAATCCCTTAGAGATTTTAATGAGAATGTTTCGAAAAATCGCTATATTTTGAACAAAATTGTAGATTGTATAAAATTTTGCGTTGCATTTGAGTTATTTATATTTTTTAAGTATGCCTATTTTTAAATTAATTTTGACCTCCCAGTATGATTGACCACGAGCCGCCACTGGTTAAAACCATAATATAATAGTTTTAGATTAGCATTTCATGAATAGCACCTTTGTTTTCTAATTGTTTACTTCAATTTAGGTACGTGTATTATCTTTATATTATTTTTTATTGCCGGTTTTATATTTGTTGATTTTAGTAGAATCGAAAAACTGTAATGAAACACTTGAGCAATCTTCACTAGAACCTGATGTAAATATTTGTCTGTGCGTTATGTCGTAAAAGAGGCTTATCATTCTCGGACATTGTCATAGCTCTAAATCGCAAATTTTTTTAGTCGAAACAAATTTTAGTACTACTTTTTCTGTGGTACTAGGTAATTTCGACGACATACGTTCACCTATACGGTGTTAACAATAACAGTATTGTTTATACTACTTCAGTTTCATGCAACTAAATAACTATTTTTAATTTATGTTTTTCTGATAAAGACTAAAAACGCGTAATCGAGATGAATCTTGTTTCATGTTTTGTGATAATCCCGTGGTAGTTTTACTTTCAAACCGTATTTATTTATTTCGACCTTCAACTATAATACAAAACAAAACGTTGTATTTATTCTGGAACAATCTATTTGAATGAACCTCCATGTTACCAAAATTGGTTTCCACTAGTGTAGCACCTCATTTAAGCGGCATTTTTTGCATTCATGTGCCGCCTCTTTGCAATCAGGATCAATTGACGCATCTGGCTTCTGTTGACAGTGAATTAAAGTAAATTCAATCGCTTGCCCCCTTAAAAAACTTTTAATGCACGCTCTATGCAGATCACAATGTATTTTTCAAAATAATTTAAAAATGTAATACTGTGTATACTACTAAAATCACAAAACTTCTAAAACTTTTATTGTTTCGCTATAAACCTCCGTTTCGTTGCTCGAGATTCACCCTGTATATTATGATATTATGTAATAATTTTTGTTAAATATCAGTTAGCTGCTGCTTGATGATAATCTTAGCTACTGAAAAACGTCTTAGGTAAAATTTTTTTCTGCTGTTTTTTTCGGGATAATATACAAAATCTGCTGTATAATACACATAACTTCCATTGAGAAGAGTAAAAGACACGATTGGATGCAAACTAGTCATCAATGATAATCCAATAGAATAAGTGATGATACCAAAACATTCTGAGACAAGAAAAAATATCCGTATCATCAGACCGGATACGTCTTTAAGAACAAAAAAGTGCAAGTAAGCAAATATTAGATTACTTTCAAGATCATAAATGACTTCGACCACAAAGAAGTTTTCATAGTTTTTATTTTTTTATTAAGACAAAAGTTTAAACGAATGCAAATCGCTATTACACAATGGCAATTGGCTATAAAAGAATTAATGTTAAAGAAAGTGTTAACCACTTCACATATCGTTTTTTTATTGATTCAATACATACATACATATTTATAGATCAGCTAATAATCAATAAATTTATTTAATCAGTTTCCTATTAGTCCTCAATTTAAATGTGTATGTTAGTAACGATATAGTGTTACTTTCTTCATCGTTTTACTTACTACTAGTACCTATCGTTCTTCTCTAAATGACTCAATGTTTACTTGGAAATAATTACTGTAGGTGATAAACATATGGTGTTTCAATAATTAAAGAACAAACATTAAATCAAAGTAATAACGGTTAATTTTTTGAATAACCAAAATAACGGTACTTATATTAAATTCTATATATAGAAAAATTTACTGTAACTTAACGAATGTTTTGACATTTTACCACTACCGTTTGTAATTATAAAATTGTTGTCCCACACGCGCGCATGCTTTAACTAAAAGCGACGATTTAATTGTTTATATTAAAACATGTTGAATTATTAGGTATTGACCTTTTGATTCGCGACACTTAATCAAATTTTTTGTTGTCGCATTTAAAAAGTTTTTTTTTGATTCCGGTTTCGTAAATACTTTCTAAAAATGCTTTGTTTAAATTCTTTTAATGCAATCAACATATTAATTGAATGTAAAGAGTTGGTTTTATTATGATAATGATCTTCCGCCATTTCTTTTTGTACATATTACTGTATAATAAAGAAATCATTGATGTTGTCGGCAACTGAAACCCCAGAAATAAGGCAAAACTAAAAAAAATTAATATTTTACTTTCCTTTATTTATATTATTGACAATATATCATTCTTGCAGACATCTTGCAATTTTGTTCAATTTTGCTGTAATTAATGATATGACGTTAATAGTATATTATTTGCTGAGGATGTTAGATGCACAAAAAGCTCTGCATAAAATATACTATGTTTTCCTCAAATGCAAGCAAAAAGAAACAAAAACAGCAAAATAAACCGTAAGGAATTTTTTGACAGCAAATCCCGTTTGCTTTGTAATAATTGTATACAGGGTGGCCAACTAAGAATGCGAGGTACTGTATCCGGGAAACTATCGGTCGTAGAGGCTTGTGGCAAAACAAAATATTACTAAAACGGCCAAGAGAAAAATCTGAAAATTATTATCAAGTTTCTGAAATTACTGCATTCTTGAATTTAAAAAAGTGAAGTTTCTGTGAATTCCGCTATATTAACCTAACAAAAAATACCTGATCTTTAAAGTCGAAAATTATCTGAACCTTTTTGTTTGACAGTTTTGCTGTATCTCTAAAAATAGGTGATAATTTAAAAAGGTTTCCATAAAGAACACCCTGTATCTTTGAAACGCCTAAGTCGATTTTAGCAAACTTAGGCTACCATTGTTGGGCTACAAATATTATATTTGAAGTTTTGTTAGTTTCACATATCGCCGCTAGATGTCTTTTTTCGACATTCCGACAGAAATGGTTAATTTTATCAAAAAAATTAAAAGCATTGCATTGGTATGATTTTGTTTTCATGAAAAAGTAGCTAAATAATACCTAAACAAGTTCGTGAAAACCGTATCTTCATATATTGTTCTTAACCTAAAATTTAGCTAAAAAAAAAATTATACGGAAATCCCTTAAATTTTAACTTTTTAAACTATTTTTTCTGGAATTCTTTTTTATTCATCAGAATAAAATTACCCTTTATGGTAAATTGCATATTTTTTGTTTAAATGCATATTGACAATGGTTATATACGAAAAAGACATTTAATCGAAGCATGCTATGCAATACAAAACAAATACTATTTAATTAAAATATAAATAATCCTCCAATTGTCAGTGGTTATTAATGTTTTGCGTTACTTTGAGCCAATTTTTATGCTTACAAAATGCGTTTCAACAACGATGAAGCTGCTGATGGATATACTTGCAGTTTATTTTTATGTCTTCAGAATACCGCATTAGCAAAAAGAGTTTATGTGGGTCGATATCCAAATCGGCGTCCTTGCGATGTTTGACTTTTTTTTCGATTAGTGGCGAGGTTACGAGGCAATGGTAGTTTTCGGCTTACGTTTCAACGGCAAAGATTTGGAAGAACACAAGAGAATATTAACCGCGCACTTTTGAAGGACCATAGGTAAGAGGAATACTTTGATCGGAGGCTGGACTATTGCCATTGGATATTAGGGATGATACCCTAAAATAGAGATTACTTTGGACCGACGAAGCCAATCTGCATAATATGCATTATTGGGCTGCAGAAAATCTGCATTGGATGCTTTAGCACCAAGGACGTTGGAATTTAAACGTGTGGTGTGCATACTGGGTGGCAGAATTATTGAACCATATTTTTTCGATTAATTCATAAATGACTTTTCGCCAATCAATTACCGTTGTTGTTGTTCGAAGATACACGGCGAAATTAGTTCTCGCAGTTGGATGGTTGCCCAGCACATTTTGCTATTATTTTGCAAAAACATATTAATGCAGTATTTAAAGAACGGTGGATTGGAAGAGGAAGTCTGTTTCCATGGCCTCCGCGATAACCAGACCTCCGCGATAACCAGACTTAACTTCTTCATTTCTATTTATAGGGTCAGTTAAAGGACATTATGTTTCAGACTCCACCTCGACCAAAGAAGATATATAAATCCCCGTCAAGTTCAATGCACTTGGTAGAGTCCACCTATGTTCAATGCTCTTATTTCATATTTTTAAGCCCTTTCGTCAAAATACTTATTTGTGGCAGCAATCACATCTTCATTCGACTCGTACTTCTTCCTGCATCAAATTTTCGAAGTTTGGTAGTAAACTAAAGTCCGTGGGGCTTAAATCAGACGAGTAGGCAGCATAGGATACCAATTCTAACCGTGACTCATTAACTTTTGCCATAGCAATAACCGATTTGTGGCAGGGTACATTACCCTGGTGAAACAAAAATTTTTTTTTTGCTAATCCGGGTCGTTTTTCATGAATCTTGTCTCTTAGCTTAACAAGTATGGTTGCATAGTACGCTCCGTTAATTGTTTCGCCCTTTTTTAAGATAATCCACGAAAAGTATGCCAAAACACGTTTCATCCATTGTAACAAATCGTCGCAAAAATCTACTGCATTGCGTTTAAACAAGTCCAAACACTCTTGTGAAACAGAGCGTCAGTTTTTGGTCCAGTGTAAGCAGGCGCGGCACCCATCGCGCGAATAACTTTATAATCCCTAAAACTTGGGTTAGGATATAATATGTTAGCTCTGTTGAGTATCCGCTATCTCCATCACTTTGTAAGAATCCGTAAAAATAATTTAATTATTTCCAAATTTTTGTACAATTTTTGCATGAAAGTTATAAATTTGTACACAGGAAATCCCATAAGCAAAGCAACAATGTCATTATCAACCTAATGCATGCAGGCGATAACAATAGGTCGTGCTGAGGCACGCAACGTCACGCATTTCGAGAGATAGCTCGCGTATAAATACGAGAAGGCGCTTGGCTTAGCCCCCTCAGTGCTCTCAGTTCTCTCTGTTCTTGCAGATTGTCCGAGATTCACCGTTCCACCTGACCATGATTTTATTAAGAGTTTTACCGATTTTATTTTACCGTTCGCCAAGTTAATTTTTATTTTTTTCATTTTTGTGCCATCTTCCGAATTTGGGAATAATTTGCTTAGTTTAGTTTCAGCAGTTTATTTGTTGGAGTCTGCAGGGCTACAATAAAATTTATTAGTAATCAGAATCCGTTACCGAAACGTATTATACCTCCGACACTGGTTTTAAACGTAGAGCGCACGTTCTGCGGGCTGAACCTGGTGTACCTATCACTGTGTCGAATACGTGTGGAGCTAAAGCACATGCGGAATGACCTGTGATCCCCAATTACACTGTGCCAAGTACGCTTGGTGTAAATTGAGCGAAAGGGCCTTGTACAACCGTTCCTATTCTCTTGCACCGTGCCGAGTACGCTTAGTGCCAACTGAGCGAAAGGGCCGTTAGATAAAAGGACTGTGCTGATTAAGTTTGGCGTCTGCTGAGCGGAAGAACCGTCTTTACATTGCTAAGACCGTAACGTAGGGTGTGAATCCTGCTGGGGGCTTAGTAATCCCCTATCCTATATCTGCACCGTTCACCGCAAATTTCGTTCGTAAGGTTTCTATCTAGCGGAAAGAACTTTGCCTCCGTATTATCCGCTGGTTACACAACTTCTCAAACTGTAGTAGTAGCCATACAGAGACCGTTTTCTCCGCTAAACAAACAGACCCGCGTAATTCAAGTGTGTTCATCAATCCTGCAAAGTTAACCTCACTAAAGACACGCGCTAAAATTCAACCGATAAAACTCACCGGATTCATATCCAAATAAAAATCATTATCAGCGGCTACTTGCATCCTCCTGCGTTAACATTAAACCACCGTCGTCTCCGAGAAATTTAATTAAACGCTGTTTCAGGAATAATTAAAAGTCAACCACCTGGAAGGTTAAGCTGTATAGAACTTGCCCCGGACCGAAACTCATACTGGCCGTTACACCGCCCAAGAAAGCCACATTCAAGGAAACAGGCCCTAGTGCGGAATGTAAATAAAAGAAAAACATTTGAACTGTTAATTTATATTTTATTTACGTATAATAAATAATTGTTAATTGGGGTTCTCTTCCACTAAAGCTAATTTCTGTCGTAGTAGCTGTTTTTGTTTACCTGAACGCAGCTCTTGCGATCACGTTTAAAGTCTGCAACCGAAGTTTTAATCGTGTAGTACGAAGGTGAAGATTCACGCAATGTGCCATCTAGCTGAATTTTTATTTCTTTTGGGGATAAACCCTTAATATGAAAATATTTAATAACAGCACGAATTCCAACTGGCTCCATTGTTGCAACTTTCAAACTTTAGCAATATTGACAGCATATCAAAACAATTATTATTTGACGGAATTGTTTGTTATTCCAAAGTTAGATATATAAATGTTGAATAATATAACGCCACATAAACATCGGCCAAATTTGACCCTTATCTGGGTTAGGCCAGAGACTTTTCAATGTATCCTCTATTATATCATTTATAGCCCAAGAATAGTTCTTCTCAAGTAGTAAGATATACGACATTTTTACGGTAACCTTTGAATACCTCCATTTAGATATATTTTTAGAGATACAACAAAAATTATCAAACAAAAAAAGGTTCAGATCATTCTCGACTTTAAAGATCAGGTATTTTTTGTTAGGTTAATGTAGCGGAATTCACAGAAACATCACTTTTTTAGATTCAAAATTGCAGATACGCCATTTTAGAAACTTGGAAATAATTTCTCTTGACCGCTTTAGTAATAACTTCTTTTGCCACAACCCTTTACGACGGATAGTTTCCCTGATGCAGTTACCTTGTAACGTTCGAAGTGTAAACGCTCCTCCTGTGTACACACTTCCTTAACCCAATTTCGTGGGCATTACTTTGTATTGGTTTCCGGCGTTGATAACTTGAAACTGTCCACGATTGGTCTGCTGCATTTGAACGCTTCCGGAAAGCTTGTCCTAAATCAACCGTTCACGAGGGAGAAGATAAACCCTAATCTCAAAATTTCCTCGCTTGAAGGGGTAATCAGGTCGATGGGAAGAGATTCTGAAACCCTTCAACGTTTTAAAAACTTTATTTTGTAGGTAAAATATATAATACCGCATAAAGTGGCTTTTAAAATTTGCTAAAAGGTTGTGCTCCACGTGAACTGTTCAATAAGCACGTCCTGCATTCTTCAGGCTAGGGGACGCTTTGCATCAGGTATACGATTGCCCTCGGGGTTTATCTATCGCTAACATCCCTATGTTTATTCTAGAGAGGGTGGTTTATGTCTCCCTATTACGAATATATTCTCTTCGGTTGTTCCTTCGTCAACTTGTACGGCTATTGCGGGTCTACTCATGGCTTTTGGAGGCGTTGTGCCGAAATAGCTACCCTCGAATACTCCGTCAGATTCGCAGACCACGATGGAGGCTCATTCCGAACCGTTAGTACCATTGAGAACAAGAGTAATACTCCTACTGCTGCGTGGAAGGTCAGAGGTTTTAATATCTTTTAATTGCGCGTGAACCTGCAGTCGACCTATCCCTCAAGTAGAAGTCACCCCTTGACACCAACTATCAGACGCGAAGGTAGAAAATTTATTGCGGATTATTTGTCGCTCGAATGTGTAATTGCATAATATACCTGGAACGTTAACTAGTTATAGATAAGAGTATTTAATACCTACGTGGTGTATAAGTCGTGTAAATTTAAACCTCAATCTTAATTAAGCCGAACGCATTTAGTTCCATTGACTTTCCGGTACGAGCTCGTCCCCAGACAGGCCAAAGTGAACAATCGTTTAAACTTCGCGGTGACTGAATTAGTCTTAAAACTTCCTTACACGTCTTCCTTAAATTCATGTAATCTGTAACGTTGCTCAGTACCATAAATCGACACATTCTAGGTTAAGTTCACCATAGGCGTACCTTCAGTACGCGAAATATCAATTGCATATACGAGACAGTGGCGTAGCAGCGGTCGATATTTGGGTAATTCTCTTTACTTTAACTTGTAATTATATGTAGCCCTAGTCATTTTCGTGTTACCTGAATGTTTAATGCTGTACGTTACCCGTTTTAGCTCGTGTGTATTCGTAATATATCTGTGTCTATTTAATGCTGTGAACTATCACAAATTCGTTTGTGTATTGGGGTGAATAAATATTGTGTGAAGGTTTCTCTGACTTTATGTTGAATTCTTTCGTGATTTGTTTCCCTTTTTCTGTATATTCTGCTTCGGACAGTTAGCTGCTAACCTTTGGTTCTGGGTCAGATTCTTCTCTCCAGCGTTACTCGAACCTGGCGCCCTACCTTTTTAATTTTTTTCTATAGGTTCTAGGAATAACGTTGACTTTCCTAACCCGCACCCTACTCTCCACTGACACTTAATCATTATCAGCTCGGTCATGTAATGGCATACTTAATTAACGTTTGAAGTAAAAACTATTTATTACAGAATATATTTGTATTTATTTTTGACGCAAGTTTGTGTCCCTTAAGGTAACTATTAATTTTTCTATTCAAATTTCCATTTTTAATATACGAACCATATATTGATCTATATTGGACTATATTGATTGTTTTCTCTTATAATAAGCGTAATTTTTAAGGATTATGAATCACTAATTTAAACACATTGTTAATATTTTCCTATAAAGAAAATTATACAGTGCATTCCAACTAAAACGAGTCCCACTGAATAATTCCTTTACTATTTTTGTTTTGAGCAAAATCCAAAAACAAGGCAATATTTGTTTTAGGGAGAATCTTTTTAATGTCAATTTTGGATTTCCGACAGTCCCCATGTCAAAAATTTTAAATGGCAAAGAGGTTTAAGTGCCCCTTATGATGAAGGTATTTTCTCTATTCTTTCCCTTAGTATCCAACGATGCTTGTGGACAACACTGTTTTTTTATCTGTTTAAAATCATTTTAGAAAAAATTTATTTATATAAACTGTGACGTCTAGCAAAAAACGACTATTGTTATAAGAAACAATGGCCTTCACTTAATCTAATATATCCTGTTTGTGTAGATAGAAAAAACTACCTGAAGACTAAGTGATGACATTAATTGAGCCAATACACAAAAAAAGGAATTGCATATAAGCGTGTTAACTATAACGGAGTTACAATATTGAGTATCAAATAATGTACTAGCTGTAGAAGAAGCATCAGACTTATTAAATGAAAAATGCAATTTGAAAAAATAGTACATAAAGTGTTGCATACGTTGTCTATTCCTCTCGTTCAACTTTAAAATGCTTATCTTTTTTTAGCGGTTCAGTTGATACCTACTACCCCTCTTTCCACTGACCAGCCTTCCAGTGACATCCGCGGTTTTATTCGTCTAATCTTCGTTGTTAACTTAATTATGGAAGCCAAATTACAAACTTTGAGTAACACTCTATAAACAATGTTAAAATGTCTCATTTATTTTGTTAATTAATTTTGAAAATGCTGAGTGAAAAAATAGACAAGTCATTGTTATGTACACTCACAAGAAGTCACGGAAATGCAGTGTGTTGGAAAATGCCATTCTAGGAATATCTTCTACTTTGTAAACTTTATAAAAACTTCCAGTAAACTGAAAACTTAATTAGTTTTGCATTTTATGCATTTATTAAAAGAAAAGTAGAAACCGCATTCATTATTTTGAAGTTTTTACTTACTACATCTTATATGTATATGGTTTTCTCGAAACTTAACTGGATGTACTTCTAGTCAAGTAAAATCAATGGTTAAAAATATATAATAGAGCCATTCATTAAATAAATAAATTGATTTCCTTATTTTGGTGTACCGAATTCATCATCTCAATAGACAAATTTTGCCTCAAAGCACACCGTTCATTGAAATCTTAATTCATTCATTACTCAATAAACAGCATTTTTTTTATTTTATCGTCCATTAAATAAATTAATAGATTTCTTTATTTTGGATGTATTGAAGTCATCTTCTCAATAGGCAAGTTTATTGCCACAAAGCACACCTTTCATTATCTTAATTAAAGTATTTATTATCTTAATAAGCAGCATTCATTATCTCAATGAACAGCATTATTTTATCATTTATTATAAGAGTAAATGTTTAGATTTCTTTATTTTGGTGTGACCGAATTCATCATCTCAATAGACAAGCTTATTGCCTGAAAGCACACAGTTTTTATGTTAATTAAGAGCATTCATTATCTCAATGATAGAGTTCATTATCTTAAACAACAGTATTTATTATTTTATCATTTATTAAATAAATGAATAGATTTCTCTATTTTGGTGTGCCTAATTTATTATCTCAATAGACAATTCAGATTAAGTTCACTTTTGTGAATTTGACTTTTTTTTTGATAGTTCTATAAATATTTAGTAGTGTATTTTGTTCGCTTCAGTGGCAAGGTAAGCCCAGTGCTGTTTTGTTGAAAACCGCAGTTTTCAAGCCCCTCTTGGGTAGGTGCTTTACCTCAAATTGTGTGACAACTGTATTTCTTCAAAAAACTGTAAGTGGCTAAACCTTTTTACTTTAATATGTTTCGGCAAGTTCAGTGCAGCGTGACTAATCATTTGTCACCCGAATTACCCTAATCGGGTTAAAAATAAAAGTGTAAACATTGTTTTGTCTTATTTTTGACTCTACATAAAAAACCTGTTTTTGTGTAGCCCCGGCCCGTTTACGGAACCAAAAAACATTTGCATTGTGATCGTGGATCTCGTACGAACATTTTAACACCTCGTTCACCCCTATTTGATCAAAACATAAGTACACGTGGTTCTAACCCCAAAAACAAAAACATTAAATATAGGATAGATTAGTAAGTTTTGAGTTGAGTCCAAGTATTCATAAACCTTAGGTCTGGTCATTATAGTATACTCTTCGTAAGCATTTAACTAGTAACACAGATACTACCCCTAGGGGGTTGGGAACAGGAGTTCTCCGTAATCTTGAAGGGAGTGATCGCTATTGGTGTACACACAGTTTTGACCTACACATTATTGAACCATGGATAAAGTAAACCCCGCAGTTACCCCTATAGACACTCAAAAAGCCCCTAAAAATACGGAGAAAATAGAATTTTTTAAGCGTCAACCCCGCCTACTAGGTCACCGATACAGCCTCAGAACACGTCAACAGAACCTCAGACACCCAAAGAAAACACCACACTGGTAGACCTTGAGATAGATGACAAAATAACCCCGATTAAACCACAACAGGAGGATAAATACTTCAAAGAAAGCGGATGGAGTCTCCTTCAATAGTGAACTCACGCAAGGTGATCACAAAACCATATCAAAAAAATCTGAACTAGTAATTCGCTTAATTGAAGACATAAGGGTGGTAGCAATGAAATTAAATAGAATATGCGAAGAGTCACAAACCACCAAAAAAGAAATCAAGTCGGCTGCACAATCACTCCAACACAAATCTGGCAAACTACTAGAAGCGCAGGAATTAATTCGGGCTCTTACCGACATAGCTCTTGACAAAGGAAAAAAATCCGTGGTAGAAACCTCTACCCAAACAATGACGAGTAAAGAACTAGAGATTGAAAACCAGGTAAAACGAATAAAGGAAACACTTAGACAGAATCCAAGCGATAAAGAATTTATTAGCTTATTAGAAAGAAGGTGGCCGGAAAAAGCCTACAATAAAACGAAGGAAGTGAATCAAATAGACCAGTTTGCACAACAACCTGATTTTCTGGTGGTATATGATAACACCAAAAACATACTAAACCAATATGCGAAAAACACTGGATAAAATTCCAGGTCTAAGGTCCCACTTAGAAAATGCTGACTCGACAAATCACGCACCTATAATGGGTACTGTATACTCGGCAATTAACATCTGTGACGACGATGAAAATGACTGTCCTGAAGTAAACTGTGGAGACCCGTCTTATGTTTTGCTACCCTGCCAACCTGGGAAATTGGACAAATAGCTTTCCGAGTCTTCGGAGGACTATGAAATTATGGTCAAAAAATAGTTCACGGAACATGATAGTGGTAACTAATATACCGGCCATAGACCAGATCCGTGCCACCATTGAATGGCTGGCCCCCGATACTCGGCATACTATTTCAATCTTAAATGAGTTTGGCAACACATTCAACAAAAACCAGGTAAGCAACAATACAGAAACGGTCATAATCAAGCCGGAATCAGGAAATACATACGCTGACATCATGAAAAACCTCAAAGAGAAGGTGGATACCGCTGGTATTATTGTCAATAAAATAACCAAAACAAACTCCGGGGAAATCCAATTGAAATATAGAAGCGATGTGAAGGAAGAAAGAGAGGCCTTTAAAAAGGAACTACAAGATAAAATATCGACATGTGCTCAGGTAAAAGAGCTCTGCCCAAAAAGACCCTGATGATTCTCGATGTCGAGGAAACTACAACAAAGGAAGAAATCGCAATTACGTTAGCGGAGGAACTGGAAATTCCAGACTCTAAAACGTTCCACACATTAGAATGACAAAAAGCCTAATAAATTCGGTAATGTCCTTGCTTTTGTTACTGTTGATGCGAATCGAGCAGACGACATTTGTGCTAAAAATTTATTGGCTCCGGATGGCTCCGCTGGAGAGTGAAGGAGGCGGATTACCTCCCCAGATGCCGATATTGCCAGAGGGTTGGACATGAAGCCAATGATTGCGACTCCACAGTTTCACCAGGCTCATGTCTAAACTGCGGGCAAGCTGGCCACTCTAGTAAGACTTGCAACAACTCCCCAGTTTGTTACCTATGCAAGGAGGATGGTCACAAGGCCGAAACTATGAGGTGCCCAACATATCGGAAACTGGTTGCTACCAAATAAAACAAATCGCAAGTTCGTCGTATTACACTTACCTTCGCGTTCAAAATCATGCAAATTAACCTGGGCAGAAGCTACGCAGCCAGTGACCTCTTTAAACACAACTGCCTCGCATATAACATCGACATCGCCTTAGTACAGGAACCGAACATAAGGACAACCTTGACCACTGTGGGCTGGTACACAAACGCTACAAAAAATGTAGCTATCTATATTCCTCAGGGAAAAACTTCCCCTCAAAAGTTTACCATGGGTGAGTGTTTTATAAGCGCACTCATAGATAAGGTTTGGTATACGTCTTTTTATGTTACCCCACGCGCTAAAGATATTGACATTGCCAATGTCCTTATTGAATTTTCCACCATGCATAACCTTCATAAAGAAACACACACGATAAGTGGGGATTTCAATGCAAAATCTCTTGCATGGGGGTCGAGTATAGAAGATAGAAAGGGGTCAACTATAATAGAGTGGTGCAATACATACGACTTTAACATTTTAAATTATGGTAATACTCCAACATTTGCTAATAAAAATGGTTCTTCCATAATTGACATTACGCTGACGTCCTCTAACAACGTACGGAAAATACGGAATTGGAGGGTCTCTCTAGAAGAAAATCTAACTCAACATCGGTACATATTCTTCGACTACCTCGAAACTGGCAGCGTCACGCTTACTCCTACATTACCTCGCTCTCCAGTGTATAGATTTGCGGTGCATGCGATGCCCAACATTATCAACTATATCGAAACTATCTTTAACACCCAACAAGATTTGAACCACGTAAATGCCGCGGAACTTCTGGACACATCATTAAGGCAAGCCTGTGTGCTTTACCTTAAAAGTACCACGGATAAAACATCCCACAAATCTCGTAAGGCAGCGTACTGGTGGAACCCCGACATTAGCAAGTTAAAGAAGGAATGCAATATTGCTAGACGTAAAGCACAAAGATGCCGTACCAGAAACAATAATGCAGATTTTGAACTCCTGTGGGACAGTTACAATACCATCAAGAGGAAACTCAAGAAAGCAATAACACTCTCAAAAAAACTGCTTGGGAGAATGTTTGCAAGGATTTAGAAAACGACCTGTGGGGATTGGGCTACAAAATAGTAGCTAAAAAACTTAAGGTCTCATCACCTGTTAATCTTGATGGTGTGCGGGCCTTAAAAGTTGCAAACGAACTTTTCCTATCAAATCTATAATAAATTGGGAACATACCCATTATAGTAATCGTACATCCATCGTAGAAATAAGTGAGCAAGAAATCTTAAACGCAGCCAGGTCGATCAAGACCAGAAAGGCCCCGGCCCTGACGGGATACCGCCTGATGTGGTTAAAAGCATCGCCCTAACGATCCCTGGAGTTTTTAAAAAGTTTTCATAACTTTGCTGAATGGTTGCATGTTCCCGGCATCCTGGAAGACAGCAAACCTTATACTTATTGAGAAAAGTCAAATGGAACACAAAACACATCCTATAGACCAATAAGCCTTCTGAACTCTGTGGGGAAACTTTTGAACGAATAATAAACTCAAGGCTCCTAGAGGAGATTAAAGAAAATGGGAACATCTCTGAAAGACAGTTCGGTTTCAGGAAGGGGGTATCAACTGTCGATGCCATTCGGAAAGTTTTGGAAGTTTATTGGACTGAGAGGAAAAAGGCAAATTTGTAATAATGGTTACGCTGGACATAAAGAACGCGTTTAACGAAGCCAGCTGGGAAAAGATAGTAAATGCGCTCCTAAACTTTAACATCAGCCCATACTTAACCAACATTATTAGGAGTTACCTGTCTAATAGAACGCTCATTATATCTCACTCGAAGACCTTGAAGCTATCCTGCGGTGTTCCTCAAGGGTCAGTCCTAGGGCCAACGTTATGGAATATCCTTTACAACAAAGTCCTCTGCTGCAGACTTCCTCCTGGCGCAGTCTCCATAGCATACGCAGACGATCTAACGTTAGTCATAAGCGACAACAACAGACTATTCCTTGAGAACAAAGCAAATAGAACCTTAGCAACTATAGAAAAATGCCTGCATCGTTTAGGCTTGAGGCTTGCGAGGGAAAAAAGTGAAGTGCTGATTCTATCGGGAAGGATTAAACTGAAATCCGTTAATGTCACTATAGGTGATGAACAAATTACTAGCGTTCGAGAGATTAAATATTTGGGGTGCTATATTGGACATAATTGCAATCTTGGTCTGCATATTGTAAAAAAGGTTGAAAAAGCAGAAGCCTACTGCAAGGCGCTCAATAAACTATTCTTTAGCAAAGATATCATTAGGGCAAGTAAGCGGAAAATAATTATGCAAGTCGTGATTTCAACCATTCTATATGCGGCACCAGTCTGGGTGGACTGGCTAACACGTAGGAAATACGTTGAACTTCTGAGAAGAATACAGAGGAAAATGACTATAAACATTTGCAAGGCGTACCGCACTACGTCTACGGAAGCCTTACTTGTCATTGCGGCCACTATTCCTTTAAATTTGCTGGCGACAGAACGTTCGTACGAGGGGGGTGCAAACAAAAAAGATCGGAAAAAGGAAGCCAGAGCTCAAACACTTTTAACGTGGGAAAACAGCTGGTCTCAGCACTCAACAACCGCACAGTGGACAAAAAAGTTGATCCCACAAATTATTCCATGGTACTCCAGGAAACACGGCGAAGTCAACTATTACCTGTCCCAATTCTTAAGTGGCCATGGAAGGTTTAATGCTTACCTGCACAGGTTCAAAAAAAGACAAACACCCACATGCGACTACTGTATGGCTCCTGAAGATACCGTATATCACACTTTCTATGAATGCTCATTCTGGAGAAAACAAAGATTGCAAGCTGAACAGACAATCAACGCAACCCTTCTACCTGAAAATACTGTTGAGTATATGCTAGCCTCACAAGGGGGATGGGCAAGTATCAATAATATGGTTACACAAATCTCAACTAAAGAAACGAACAAAAGAGAAAGAAGTAACGATGATAATTAGAAGTTATAACGGGAACTTAGGCAACGATATAAATACCGGAAGAACCCAATTCAGATGTATATACTTAACTGAACAAACATAATATAGTATGTAATAGAATAAAATCTGAAATGTGCGCTACAAAGAGAAAAAAATTAACATGCGGTGTAGCAATAAGTATCACATTATTGTCAAAGTTGCAAATTTATGTATTTTGTTTTTCTTTCTGTATATAATAATTTAAGTTTAACATAGCATTAATAAGAAATTATATTATTAACTCCATAAACAATATTGCGTTCAAATTGTTATAAACACCTGTAATGTAAGACGAGGCCGTGACCTGGCGAAGAATACCGGTCATGGTTGACCGGGGAATGGGCCACTTGAGTCGACCAAGGAGGTCGACCAACGTCCACAAAAAAATTCTCATCAATTAACTTTTTCAGTTATTTTTTCTGAAAAACTAAGTTTACTTAAAGCATTTAAAAGCAAAAATTCAGTTGTTAATAACTTTACTAATATTCAGTTTTAATGGGCCGATTTCGCGGTTAATTCGAAATCAGGGAAATTTGATCTAGTGATCACAAAACCTAAATAAACTTCTTGCCGGACAATGTTTAGATTTAGGGGGATCAACTGAAAAATTATATGAGCATCACAATGCATTTTTTTAAAGTTTGGTTGAGCTTCTTGCACAATATATGATATTCTTTTGAAAGAATTACCTTGATGGGAAAGCAGATTTTACAAAATTGTCAGACGAGTCAAAAAAGCCAAATACATCACTCACGCTGAACAGCGTTCCGTTGCCTTACGAACAGTGGACTACAATGAAACTCTGGGTAAATTCGAAGTTGAGGAATATTTTGTAGGCTCTTTTGAAGCTACTGATCAAACAGGCCAAGGTCTGGCGGGTGTGATAATTGAAAAACTTTGGGGCCTAAAACTTGATATTAAAGACATCAGACGACAACGGTATGACAATGGTGCCAACATGAGAGGAGTAAAAAAAGGGTGTTCAAAGCAGAATCTTGCAAAAAACTCTCGGGTTTTTTGTTCCATGTGCTTGTCATTCGCAACTTGTTTGTAAACGATGCCGCTTCATGCTCTGTAGAAATAATATGTTTTTCCGTCGACCTCATTATAAAATTGAGTTTTACGTACTCCCTGAATAATCATAAAGTAACACTTTTTAACTGTAATACTTTTCGTCCGCAAACACTTTTCGTCCGAAACACTTTTCGTCCGCAAACACTTTTCGTCCGCAAACATCTGTCAATGTCAATTATTATTTTATGTCAAATTAAATAAAGTCGAAGTAACCAGTATGAAAACCCATTTTTAAGAAAGGATGAATTTAGTGACTACATAGGATATTACAGTACTTTAGGTACATACTGAAACATTTTAGATACTGCAGAATATTGTTTGTTTACTTCCATTTATAACCTCAATTTCTCAATCCCACACAACTTTGAACAAAAACAATTTGTTGTTCAAATTACAAGTAAATGATTTTAAGTGCTTTGAAATGATATTAATAAATTGTTTATAGTTTCTACAATGTGCGAAGCATATAGAAGAGCCTGGTTGTAATCTCACAATACTCGATACATTGTTTTCAATATGTAACACTTTAACTTCTTTAAAGTTATTCATTTATAAGGTAAGACAGAATTCATACGACTTGAGATTGCTTTAGACAATTTTATTAGGTAACATTTTGATACAGAAGCGGAGTTCCGATACAAAATTTTCACGATCATAAAATACAAAAACTTACAGTAGAAGTGAGTTAATTATGGGTACCTTTCTATTACTGTATTTGATTGATGTAAATAAGTAATAATGCTAATGGAAAACACAAGAACAGTAATTACTTGTGAAAAATCATTTGAATATTGATTCTGTCGCAGGAAAAACAAAAATAGAATCATATAAGCCATCAACATTACTGGGTTCAAGATTTATTCGTACACAAAAACAAGGTGAATTTCACAGTTTTCAATAAGCTGAAAGAAGATTATTACATTTTTGAAACATTTTCGAGTGAATCAAAAAACTACGTTTGCATACTTTCTTACGGTCAGGCAATATTTTTATTGAATATAAAATGATTATAAGTCTGACCACGGTACAAACTCAGTCTTATAACTATTATATGTCCAATTAGTAAGAATCGACTTTAATGTGTTTAATAGGAGAAACTTCATTACATCTTTGATCATAAACAATTAAAGAAATGCATTAATTTTGAGGGTAGGCTTCCAACTATAACTACATTTTTAAATATACTTCAAAATAACACTACCTAAATGTAATTTTTATTATTTTAATAAATTATAAAAAAGTACATGTTTTACATTACCTATCATAATCAAGTGCTCTTATAAAAATTATGTGATTGTTGTAAACAAATGCTTTATCGGTACAATATTCGAACGCGGAAAGCTTTTATTTCCTTTAATAAATTTTGACACAAATGTTACAATACTGAACGGTGAAGTGAACATTAGGTACAGTAAAATCAGAACAAACGTAAAATTTTTGTTTAAAATTACTAAACATTTTGTTTTCAGTAAACGGTAATCAATAGAAAATTAATTAATTTAAGGTCAACGGAAAAATTAATATGTACCTCGGAAAAAGTGCTTTTAATAACCCCCTCTTGCCTCGGCTAACGCCTCGGCCAGCAAATTCAGTCTCGTACATAAAGTGCACTTTTTGTCCTTGTTACATAAATAACTATTTCCGTCGACCTCATTATAAAATTGAGTTTTACGTACTCCCTGAATAATCATAAAGTAACACTTTTTTAAATGTAATACTTTTCGTCCGCAAACACTTTTCGTCCGCAAACATCTGTCAATGTCAATTATTATTTTATGTCAAATTAAATAAAGTCGAAGTAACCAGTATGAAAACCCATTTTTAAGAAAGGATGAATTTAGTGACTACATAGGATATTACAGTACTTTAGGTACATACTGAAACATTTTAGATACTGCAGAATATTGTTTGTTTACTTCCATTTATAACCTCAATTTCTCAATCCCACACAACTTTGAACAAAAACAATTTGTTGTTCAAATTACAAGTAAATGATTTTAAGTGCTTTGAAATGATATTAATAAATTGTTTATAGTTTCTACAATGTGCGAAGCATATAGAAGAGCCTGGTTGTAATCTCACAATACTCGATACATTGTTTTCAATATGTAACACTTTAACTTCTTTAAAGTTATTCATTTATAAGGTAAGACAGAATTCATAACGACTTGAGATTGCTTTAGACAATTTTATTAGGTAACATTTTGATACAGAAGCGGAGTTCCGATACAAAATTTTCACGATCATAAAATACAAAAACTTACAGTAGAAGTGAGTTAATTATGGGTACCTTTCTATTACTGTATTTGATTGATGTAAATAAGTAATAATGCTAATGGAAAACACAAGAACAGTAATTACTTGTGAAAAATCATTTGAATATTGATTCTGTCGCAGGAAAAACAAAAATAGAATCATATAAGCCATCAACATTACTGGGTTCAAGATTTATTCGTACACAAAAAACAAGGTGAATTTCACAGTTTTCAATAAGCTGAAAGAAGATTATTACATTTTTGAAACATTTTCGGAGTGAATCAAAAACTACGTTTGCATACTTTCTTACGGTCAGGCAATATTTTTATTGAATATAAAATGATTATAAGTCTGACCACGGTACAAACTCAGTCTTATAACTATTATATGTCCAATTAGTAAGAATCGACTTTAATGTGTTTAATAGGAGAAACTTCATTACATCTTTGATCATAAACAATTAAAGAAATGCATTAATTTTGAGGGTAGGCTTCCAACTATAACTACATTTTTAAATATACTTCAAAATAACACTACCTAAATGTAATTTTTATTATTTTAATAAATTATAAAAAAGTACATGTTTTACCTATTACCTATCATAATCAAGTGCTCTTATAAAAATTATGTGATTGTTGTAAACAAATGCTTTATCGGTACAATATTCGAACGCGGAAAGCTTTTATTTCCTTTAATAAATTTTGACACAAATGTTACAATACTGAACGGTGAAGTGAACATTAGGTACAGTAAAATCAGAACAAACGTAAAATTTTTGTTTAAAATTACTAAACATTTTGTTTTCAGTAAACGGTAATCAATAGAAAATTAATTAATTTAAGGTCAACGGAAAATTAATATGTACCTCGGAAAAAGTGCTTTTAATAACCTCGCCTGTTTGCTTGCCTCGGCTAACGCCTCGGCCAGCAAATTCAGTCTCGTACATAAAAGTGCACTTTTTTGTCCTTGGTACATAAATAACTATTTTGGTATAATACAAGAGCTTTCTGTGTTTTTTTCTTCTTCTCCAAAAAATAGTCAATTTGTTTTGGCACATTTGAAGTAAGCTTACGGTTAAATCCCTTTAGTAGTACACGATGGCCAAGTAGAATTGAGGCACTAAAGCCACTAAGATACCAATTAGAGAGGTATTTGATGCACTGTTGAATATCGTAGAAAATGTACCGATATGAGACAGAAACCAAAGGGACTGGCTTAGCCAAATACGTGAAAAATTATAAATCTGTATCTTAATGGTATGGTACGACGTATTATTTTACGTTAATAAAGTATCCTTAAATCTTCAATCATCAGATATGAACCTATCTGAGTGTTCTAATCTGCTCTATCAAGTTATTACACATTTACAATCATAGGGAGCAGAGAGGGTTTGAAAAAATTCTACTGTCAGCTAAGCAACTTGCAGAAGAACTGGAAATATCTGCTGGATTTAAGCAAGAAGATTCAAATCGACCACGTCGAAAGAAAATACTATTTCATTATGAATCTACAGACGAAGCTCTTCGGAATCCTGAAGATAAATTTAGAATAAATATTTACAATCCTCTACTTGATGTTTGTCTTATGTCTTTATAAGAAAGCATGGGCGTGTCCGATTTAGAAGCTTGAAGTAACGATTTTTATAATTCATTAACTGATGACGGTGGATCTGATATGAATAGAAATAATTTATTAGATGAGCTTTTGGATTTGTACTCTTTTATAACAATCAAAAAGACACTACTAGAAATACTGGATTATCAGAAGCAAATCAATCTAATAACTCTATACCTAAACACTGTTGTGTCTTTAAGGATACTTCTTACTCACTGACAGTGGCAAAGCGGAGAGAATAGTTTTTCTAAACTAAATATCTTCTCAAGAACTACCTGCGTTCCAAACTTGACCAGTCTAAACTGTTCAATTTAGCAATTGTATTAATTGACTCTGAATTAGCCGCAAAATCGCAATTTCTAAAAATTATTAAAAATTAATTATAATGAATTTTCAAAAGTTATAACATTGTTTCCATTTTGTTTTCGATTTTATTAAATTAAAATTAATATAATAAGTTAAGAAGGAAATAAAAAATATAAAGGCAAGAGTATTAAACTGTAGTTTTTGACACTTTTCTTTTCTTGTAATATTTCTAGTCACTCAAACCGTTTGACCTTAAAAAGTGCCTGCGACGCTATGACTTTTACGTAGCAAAAATTCTGGGGCACCTGATATTTTTTAAATCGATCATCCGGTGACGAAGTGAATATATTTATTATTCTGTTAACAGCAGTGGCTTCATGTGGGCTGCAGGGCTGAATCATGGCCCGGGCCATATAACACGCCAATGTTCCTATTTTTTTCGGAGTGGTTGGGATTTGAACCCACGATCCTTGATCCGAAAAGTTATAAATTCTAGGCCTTTACTCACTGGGCAACATTCCCCTTGAAATGTTCTTTTTTGGTTTCAGGCTTAAGAAGGACAAAGTATGCAAAAATTTGCGTGGTCTTAGGCACAACTTGAAGAGGCTGTAGCAGCTGTTAGAAGTGGAGAATTTTAGCGAAATGTTTTTAGTAGGTTTCAAATACCTAGGCGCACTTTATGTCGATATTTAATTCAGGGCTTATCTATAAAGAAATTGGGTCGTCCAAGTATATTGAACCATCAGCAGGAGAGAGACTTTGTGCAGCGGATTAAGCGATATTCTGAGATTGGACTGCCGCTCACTTCCAAACTTGTCCGACATCAAATGATATAAACCACATTCCCAATAATTTTAACCTCGAAAAACAGCTTGCTGGAAAGGACTGGCTGCCTTTGTTCCTGATTTATCTGTACGAAAGGCGCAACTTATGAACTCTGCACGCGCTCAAAAACTCAACAAGGCAATTGTATCTGATTATTTCACAAAGATTTCCGAAGTTATGGGAAGATTGGACATTACAGATAAACCTCAAAATATTTTTAATATGGACCAGAAAGGCTGCCGCCTCATACATCATCAACAACTGTGATGTATGAAAAGGAGTAAAACGGGTTCATATGGTTGCGCCGGAGCATGCGGAGAATGTCACGGTTGTGGCTTGTTGCAATACTATGGGCAACTATATTCCACCTATGAAATTGTTTCGAGGAAAACGTCTAAAGCCAGAATTTTGGGGCAATTTACCGCATGGCTCCCTTGTAAAAATGGCTCCTAAAGGGTTTATGATGACACAACTCTTCAGTGACTTTCTAAGACATTTTGCTCAGTATAAACCGACAGGATTTACACTTCTTGTGTTTGATGGAGCTTCTAGCTACCTTGATTTTACCATTGCTGAAATAGCTGACTCTCTTTGTATTACCTTATTCTGTTTGCTATCAAACACAACGCACGAGCTCAAGCTTCTTGATGAAGCTGTATTTCGCTCTTTTGAAGCAAAGTGGGACCAGGAGCTTTTAAGATATTAGGATACTTACCCTCAACGAAGAGTCAAATAAGGCCAGATTCAATATAATTTTATCTCGTGTTTGGCCCAACTACATGACATCAGAAAATATTATTAGCGGATTTTAGAAGTACAGGATTGTTCCCTAAATCCTGATGCAATACCTGATGTAGCTTCTTTACCAGCAGAGCGAGCTATGCCTGATGAAATAATCGGAGAGCATAATGGGGGCACCGAAAGGACAAACGAAAGTCTTCCAATAACAGATGATGAGATTTCTTCAGACGATGATGTTCCTTTGGCAGCTAGAAAAATAAATGCAGTTCCTCAAGAAACTTCTCTAGTTACAATGAATAAGTCTTTTCAGGAACTGCTTCCGACTCCTACTGATGGAAATAATAAAGTAGTGAGAAGCAATAGGCGTATACATTGAATTACAAAGCTCAGCTAATAACAAAAGATCTTTTCTCTGAGAAACATGGCCAATCACCCAAGAGATCTTCAACTCCAACACTTCAACTTCCATCAACTTCCAAACAGCAAAGTGCTATCCCTCGGTTTACTAAACAAACTACACGCGGGTCATGGTTATGTGAAGCTTGACATGCAAATGTGCGTAAAATGTTCAACTTGGTTCTATGAGGCATGCGTTGGTCTCGAGCCTGGTGACGATGAAGATTTGAAGTGTTGCTGACTTCTTCGCATTTATGTATTGTTTTAATTTTCGTGTTATAAAATAAATTAAACCATAACAATCTCTCCAAGTTTAAATATTTTTTCCTGTGGCAATATAATCTGACCATATTGGTAATATGGCCCAAGTGCAGTGTTAAGAATTTTTACATAAATCTCTTTACGTATCATTCTCTAACCATGCTAAATTACATAGGTATGTTAGCAAGATATTTACCTCCACTACCTTAATAAAAATTGTTCCCTATTGGGTACCCCAATCCGCGTTCAAATACAATACGATATAATTACACGACTTTTATTTAACAATATCTTCAATTATAGATTTATAAGAATTAAATGTTGTCATTAATTACATTTTAGTTTTTAAATGTACACTCATGAAATTTAAAACTTGGACACCACAATTTCTGTAAACAAAAGTTTGCACATTGTGAAGCGGGCTTAAGGGTATCATTTACAATTCTAACAGCAGGTAGTCTCAGCAGGGGTTATCTTATAGAAGGACTGTAGAATGAATCATTACACTAAGCACGTTTTAGAAAATAGGTAATTTACGTTGCTTACTTAATTTTTTCTTTAAAGAATATATTTGAAGGTATCGCTAATTAAACACCATAGCTCGATTAATTATCGAATCAAAATTTTGTTTAGGAAATGTTTACAAAATAAAATTAGAAATAATTTTGATTTAAAAACGTCTACAAGCAATAACTTTTAAATTAAATCAAAAACTAAACATGGTTATTTGGGTTGACTGATTATTACTTATTTTTAAATAAATCTAACCTACTAATTATTGTAAGTTATTAAAAAAAATCATTAAACTCTCTATTCATAATATTTAGTCCTTACAAAATGTATATTTTATGACGTTTCATTTTTTTCTGTAGTTAATATAAAAGTGAAAATAAAAACTAAGGCAATTCTTATTGTCAACGTATATATTTAGTTTTTGACAAGAATTTATTACATAATTATAATTAAGATACCAAGTTATAGTTTAAAATTAAATGAAAACTTTTTTTTTAAATAAAGGTATTACTATATAAATAAATATAAGAAATCAATAATGGGTGTGACCTCCATTATTATTGATACATTCTTGGAGGCGTCTGCTCATTGACGCTATCAAGGTATCAATATAATTAATATTAATCGTTTCCCATGCGGTATCAATGGCTGCAATTAGTGCATTACGGTTTACTGGTATAAAATTTGGCCCTTGTTGTCTTCGGATAACAGCAAGTATTCGAGCCCAAACATTTTCGATAATGTTAAAATCTGGGCTTTTTGCTGGCCAGGGTAACAGCTCCAAGTTATTTGCTTGTATCCAGTTGCGCACAACCTGCGAAGTATAGGGTCATCATATCCCGATAGTTAATTATCGAATGTTCCAAGAAAATATGTGTAAATAGTAAATGGAATCTACTAACGTAACGTTAAGTCGTTAATTATAGTTACATAACTCTCCTTTCATAAGATATAGTTCATATTAATATGCTTATTGTAAAGCTTCGTACACACCTGAACAACAAACCGAGGAACAAACAGAACAACGAACCGAACGGCAATCGGAACATTAATTGCTCGACGGAAGCGCTACGTTTGCAGGTTTGGACGAATCTAAACAAAACGGCGAACAAACTTATGCGGGAGAATTAAATTATTTATTTTTGTCCTCCCTTTTGTGGGTTTGTTGTGTTTTAGGTAATATTATGGAGTTGACAGAAGAAAAATGTTTTAAATTAATCAGTGTTTAAGAATGCAAGAAAAAAATGATGTCCCTATTAGCATCATTTGGGCGGGAAATTTCCAAAATAAAAAAAAAAAGCGAAGTAAATTATAATTTTTACTCTTCTTTGTGCGTAAAAATTTGGTTGGCACTATCTTCTTGTTTTCCGCAATTTTCTCTTCTCAATAATAAATATATATGAACTGAAAACTACTGAAAATAATTATGGGAACAGCACAAACGTTCCGTTTGTTGTTCGGATTGTGGAAATCATAAAAGATCGTTTGTCGTTCTGTTTGACTTTCGGTTCGTTGTTATGTTTGTTGCTCGGTTTGTTGTTCAGGTGTGTACGAAGCTTTACAACTTAAGCAACAATTTTTGGCGAATAAAGATTAGTTTGTGATGTAATATTAGAAACACAAATTTATATCATATCAAATTTATGACAACTTAAAAACCAAGAACGTGTATGTTATTGCTAAGAAATTATTAAGGAAAAGCAATTGCAGTGTAAATATTTATAATTAGATATTTTCGAAAGTTTATAAGTCCTCTATTGTAATCTTAATACTTAAAAGAAAATCCTGTCCATTAGCATTATAAGGAAATGGCTTTTACTTTATGAATAAGTTTCAATAACAATAGAATATCCTTGCTTGTTTAATTTACTTCCTTTGAGTCATATTGCTCTAAGGGTTGTTACATTGGTCATTAGAAGTATGTAATAAATAAACAATTACCTACTGTTTGAGAAGGGGTAGTGTGAACCAATAAATAAAGTAAGAAATGTAAATTCCATTTTAGTTTAAAATTTCAAGTGTTGTGAAAATGCCACCTCATCTCGGTGCTGATTTGAAAGCGCGGATTGTTTCGGAATTAGCGGCGGGCCGTAGCGTGCGTGAAATTTCACGTATGTTAGATATACCAAAAGCACCGTAGGGCATTACCGAGTAAAATGGAATCTTGAACACACTTTGGAAAGAGCCATCGGAAGTGGTAGACCTAAAGTATCTACACGTGCTCAAGATCTCGAGTTGTTTCATTACGTAACAGAACAACCATTTGCTACATACTCCAGGGCTATAGCAGATACACATTTTCCCGGATGCCGTATAACTGCACAAAAAGATTAAAGGAGATGGGAATAAAGAAGTATAATGCTGCTGCGAAAGAAGTTCTCAGTGACGAAAATATGAGACGTCGTCTGGAATTTGCAAGGCGATATGTGAACGAACCTTTGGAATTTTGGAATCGAGTGATTTTTAGCGACGAAAAACGTTCAATAGCCGCAACGATGGACCACTAAAATTTTAAAAGGAAGGAATACGAAAATAATCACATATGTCCTAAAAACGAAGTGGTTATTTTTCTGTGAATGTGGGGTTGGGTTAGCGCGCGGGGTCCAGGAGTTTGTTGGGCTATCGATGGACGTCTTGATTCTGCTGCGTATTTAGATATTTGGAAACTATTATGAAACCTTCAGTCGAAGTGTTTTATCCAGACGAAGATTATATTTTCCAACAAGTAAGTATTCTTATTTCACTATACTTTCTCCAAAAAATAGTTCGGGATCTGTTGAATTAACATTTTCATAATGTATTTTTGTTGTTAAAGGACAACGCCCCTATTCATACTTCGCGGGTTGTGCGCAATTGGATACGAGAAAATAACTTGAGCTGTTACCCTGGCCAGCAAAAAGCCCAGATTTTAACATTATCGAAAATGTTTGGGCTCGAATACTTGCTGTTATCCGAAGACAACAAGGGCCAAATTTTATACCAGTAAACCGTAATGCACTAATTGCAGCCATTGATACCGCATGGGAAACGATTAATATTAATTATATTGATACCTTGATAGCGTCAATGAGCAGACGCCTCCAAGAATGTATCAATAATAATGGAGGTCACACCCATTATTGATTTCTTATATTTATTTATATAGTAATACCTTTATTTAAAAAAAAAGTTTTCATTTAATTTTAAACTATAACTTGGTATCTTAATTATAATTATGTAATAAATTCTTGTCAAAAACTAAATATATACGTTGACAATAAGAATTGCCTTAGTTTTTATTTTCACTTTTTATATTAACTACAGAAAAAATGAAACGTCATAAAATATACATTTTGTAAGGACTAAATATTATGAATAGAGAGTTTAATGATTTTTTTAATAACTTACAATAATTAGTAGGTTAGATTTATTTAAAAATAAGTAATAATCAGTCAACCCAAATAACCATGTTTAGTTTTTGATTTAATTTAAAAGTTATTGCTTGTAGACGTTTTTTAAATCAAAATTATTTCTAATTTTATTTTGTAAACATTTCCTAAACAAAATTTTGATTCGATAATTAATCGAGCTATGGTGTTTAATTAGCGATACCTTCAAATATATTCTTTAAAGAAAAAATTAAGTAAGCAACGTAAATTACCTATTTTCTAAAACGTGCTTAGTGTAATGATTCATTCTACAGTCCTTCTATAAGATAACCCCTGTTGAGACTACCTGCTGTTAGAATTGTAAATGATACCCTTAAGCCCGCTTCACAATGTGCAAACTTCTGTTTACAGAAATTGTGGTGTTCAAGTTTTAAATTTCATGAGTGTACATTTTTAATGCATTTAATGGAAACTATCTACCAATTACAAAGTCGAATAAAATGCATTTGGATTTCGTGTGACGTTTTGTATTACGTATTAAACCAACACACTTTACGACCGCAACATTTCGACAGCTCTTGTTAATTAAACATAAAAGTTGTCGAAACGTTAAATTGTCAATAACAATTACCTGCTGTACGTCAAAATCATTAATGGCGAAGTTCTATAATTAAAATCAAGTAAGACAAAATTTAGAAGTCGTTAATATTTTACATATAGAATTGATTATTTCTTTACATAGAAAATCAATTTTATTCGTTGACATTCAACGAGTTTCAAAAAAGCTACAAGAATTTGCACTTCTTAACAAGAATTTTCATTTGACGATAATCTCGCGTCGTGTTTTACCGCAGTTTCATGTAGATGACTTTAATATTGATTATCTGTTTGTATTAATTTTATATCTTCACACTCTTTACACTCAGTAAGTAAGTTTTGTCATTTTTTAAGGAACGTAGAGAAATTAATATGCCGTAGTGCAACCAGGAAATACATAACTTATTGTGAACTAATTGTGCTTAGAAATGAGAAACGTAATTAGAAAAATGATTTATGTTTTAATAGGAAATTATTTATAGTAAAAAAATAGCATACGTACTAATTCCTGCCTAAAATATCACCGATGCTTTCGCACAATCTGTTGCAAACGTTGAAATTTATGTTTGCAGCAAATCTCCTATTAGTGAATAGCAATATGTTGGTACATCAAGACATCGTAACGTCAAAGTAAATTCAAATGTAATATCTTGCACAAAGCAATGTAACAACCGCAAACTTTAATTTTTTAATTAAAGCGGAAATTCAAAATTTCAACTCATGTTTACTATTCTCCAAAATAATTTACGACCAATAACCTCGAGGTATTATCTTGCGCAAACATGTACGGATTTTAATCGAAAAAAGAAAATAAGCGTGTTGACTAATGAGTAATTTTTTATTTGTTTTGTTCCAGATAAATTGGCGTAGTCTTTAATCACGTCAAAAGTTTGGATGATTTGCGATGGTAAGTAAATCTCAGCAAAGCTATATGGAGTGTGTCATTAAAGAGCTTGTTTGCTTTGTATTTTCGTGTCGTAATGGAATTGATCGGATGAGTTAAGAGGTTTAATTTTTTAAACGTTCAATTATAGAGATTAACGTCGCTTTTAATGTCGGTATTTTGGCTTTGTCTCCGAAAAGGTAATGAAGATCTTTACTGATTTCGTGTCGGTTTATAAGCTTCATAAAGCTGTTGCGTAATTAGAAAGTTCTGTAATAAACTGTTTAGTAAAAAGTGTCGTTGTGTGTGGGCTGCTGCTTTGGTTTTAAGTGTACTAACTAAACGGCGGAAAAGGGTTCTTAAGGAAATATTATTATTACTCTTAAATTTCTATTTCCATCCAAAGTGCTGCAAAATATAAATATAAAATTCCTTTAATTATAAGCGAGCGTTGTTCTTAAAAACGTACACTCTTAATTTGATTGAATAATTTTGGCGTTAAATACGTGTTGTTCTTAACAATTTGAAACGTTATATGGCTATTCACATCAATCTGTAAGCTGTGAATTGTATTCGATTATGATTTTACTTTCACGAACTTTATATTAATCGAACTTTAATCAGTGGGCTCCGATGCTTCTAAAGCAGGAGCCCCCCGTCGGAAATCAGAATAATGCATTAATATAATGAACGTTGTTAATTAGATTTTTGTAAATACATACAATTCAGGACGGACATGTAATTGTAGTGACTTCTCAAATGAAACTAACAAACTGTGAAAACAAACAAAAGACATTAATTTAAATTTTTATTTATGACGCTATCAAACACTACTTAGCTAATTTTTTTAGGTAATTATTGAATAGACAATTTAAGTCGTATGTACAATAATTTTTCACTACAAAAATTGATTCATTATTTATTAATAGTCTGGGAAAATTGTCCTGAAAAAGTAAGGGAGTCCTTGCTGAATATAAATCTGAGTTTTCGGCTATATCTCGTGATATAAATTGATCGTTTTGCGGGGGATTTTACACGTTACAATTCTAGTCCTGTTGACTAAACTCGAAAAATCAACAATTCGAGAAATCGATACTTTTTGATACTTTCAAAAATTTCCTCCTTCACGAAGCCATCATTCAAAAAATGTCGGTTGAATTAATTTGCGGAATAGGCCCAAAAACGTCGGCGTTAAAAACTGTATGCAATTGGTGTTCATTAAAGACTCATCGACTCGTGAATTTCCGCCAATTCAAGCGAATCCATGTTGATGTAAAAAAAGGAAATCGTTGTTGACTCCAAAATAAAATGATATTAATTTTTGATGGGATGGATAACTTTAAGCATTCATATCAATCATTAGAAAAGGATCGTTTGATCCTTTCAAATTTGTTATCAATGCTCGATTTCATAATACGTATTCTCAAATTTTTGAATCGGATTTACTACTTTAGAACAAATAATAAATATCATCATTAGGGGATTCTTTTTTTCCGTTTTGAAATAAGGAAAATAAAGAAAATAGCTACTTACCATTGTGCCTTACTAACATACCACGCCCTTTTCCACTCGGTTGCTACTTTTGGATACTGGTATGGGGTGCAACATGCCATCTTTTAGGACCCTAACACAAAAAGCCAAATAATACTCAGTATACTATTGGCGCGGAGTAATAAACCTCATCAGAATTATCGAATCTCCCGTATTGCAGTGGCGTGAGGTACCTGATACGTTTGGAAAATCATATTTTGTAGGTAAATATATTATAATAGTAAATCTACCTTGATATGAATTATTATGTGGTTTCTTTTTATTGTTTCAATCCTTACTTTGTGGAATCTATTTTTCATAGTAGATAATTTAATTCAGCAATATTCCACCGTTTAATAAGATATAAATAGATAGAAAACTTTTGTAAACACAATTTTAATATTGATTATCTGTTTGTATTAATTTTATATCTTCACACTCTTTACACTCAGTAAGTAAGTTTTTGTCATTTTTTTAAGGAACGTAGAGGAAATTAATATGCCGTAGTGCAACCAGGAAATACATAACTTATTGTGAACTAATTGTGCTTAGAAATGAGAAACGTAATTAGAAAAATGATTTATGTTTTAATAGGAAATTATTTATAGTAAAGAAAATAGCATACGTACTAATTCCTGCCTAAAATATCACCGATGCTTTCGCACAATCTGTTGCAAACGTTGAAATTTATGTTTGCAGCAAATCTCCTATTAGTGAATAGCAATATGTTGGTACATCAAGTAATCGTAACGTCAAAGTAAATTCAAATGTAATATCTTGCACAAAGCAATGTAACAACCGCAAACTTTAATTTTTTTTTTAATTAAAGCGGAAATTCAAAATTTCAACTCATGTTTACTATTCTCCAAAATAATTTACGACCAATAACTCTCGAGGTATTATCTTGCGCAAACATGTACGGATTTTAATCGAAAAAAGAAAATAAGCGTGTTGACTAATGAGTAATTTTTTTATTTGTTTTGTTCCAGATAAATTGGCAGTCTTTAATCACGTCAAAAGTTTGGATGATTTGCGATGGTAAGTAAATCTCAGCGAAGCTATATGGAGTGTGTCATTAAAAGAGCTTGTTTGCTTTGTATTTTCGTGTCGTAATGGAATTGATCGGATGAGTTAAGAGGTTTAATTTTTTTAAACGTTCAATTATAGAGATTAACGTCGCTTTTAATGTCGGTATTTTGGCTTTGTCTCCGAAAAGGTAATGAAGATCTTTACTGATTTCGTGTCGGTTTATAAGCTTCATAAAGCTGTTGCGTAATTAGAAAGTTCTGTAATAAACTGTTTAGTAAAAAAAGTGTCGTTGTGTGTGGGCTGCTGCTTTGGTTTTAAGTGTACTAACTAAACGGCGGAAAAGGGTTCTTAAGGAAATATTATTATTATTTAAATTTCTATTTCCATCCAAAGTGCTGCAAAAATATAAATATAAAATTTCTAATTATAAGCGAGCGTTGTTCTTAAAAACGTACACTCTTAATTTGATTGGAATAATTTTTGGCGTTAAATACGTGTTGTTCTTAACAATTTGAAACGTTATATGGCTATTCACATCAATCTGTAAGCTGTGAATTGTATTCGATTATGATTTTACTTTCACGAACTTTATATTAATCGAACTTTAATCAGTGGGCTCCGATGCTTCTAAAGCAGGAGCCCCCGTCGGAAATCAGAATAATGCATTAATATAATGAACGTTGTTAATTAGATTTTTGTAAATACATACAATTCAGGACGGACATGTAATTGTAGTGACTCTCAAATGAAACTAACAAACTGTGAAAACAAACAAAAGACATTAATTTAAATTTTTATTTATGACGCTATCAAACACTACTTTAGCTAATTTTTAGGTAATTATTGAATAGACAATTTAAGTCGTATGTACAATAATTTTCACTACAAAAATTGATTCGATTATTTATTAATAGTCTGGGAAAATTGTCCTGAAAAAGTAAGGGAGTCCTTGCTGAATATAAATCTGAGTTTTCGGCTATAACTTCGTGATATAAATTGATCGTTTTGCGGGGGATTTTTACACGTTACAATTCTAGTCCTGTTGACTAAACTCGAAAATCAACAATTCGAGAAATCGATACTTTTTTGATGCTTTCAAAAATTTTCCTCCTTCACGAAGCCATCATTCAAAAAATGTCGGTTGAATTAATTTGCGGAATAGGCCCAAAAACGTCGGCGTTAAAACTGTATGCAATTGGTGTTCATTAAAGACTCATCGACTCGTGAATTTCCGCCAATTCAAGCGAATCCATGTTGATGTAAAAGGAAATCGTTGTTGACTCCAAAATAAAATGATATTAATTTTTGATGGGATGGATAACTTTAAGCATTCATATCAATCATTAGAAAAGGATCGTTTGATCCTTTCAAATTTGTTATCAATGCTCGATTTCATAATACGTATTCTCAAATTTTTGAATCGGATTTACTACTTTAGAACAAATAATAAATATCATCATTAGGGGATTCTTTTTTTCCGTTTTGAAATAAGGAAAATAAAGAAAATAGCTACTTACCATTGTGCCCTTACTAACATACCACGCCCTTTTCCACTCAGGTTGCTACTTTTGGATACTGGTATGGGGTGAACATGCCATCTTTTAAGGACCCTAACCTAAAAAAGCCAATAATACTCAGTATACTATTGGCGCGGAGTAATAAACCTGTCAGAATTATCGAATCTCCCGTATTGCAGTGGCGTAGGTACCTGATACGTTTGGAAAATCATATTTTTAGTAGGTAAATATATTATAATAGTAAAATCTACCTTGATATGAATTATTATGTGGTTTCTTTTATTGTTTCAATCCTTACTTTGTGGAATCTATTTTTCATAGTAAATAATTTAATTCAGCAATATTCCACCGTTTAATAAGATATAAATAGATAAAAACTTTTGTAAAACACAGTATTTGAATATAAAATTAAACTCTAAAATCGATAAATGACAAATGTGTCGTTTCTCAATTTGTCTATTTTAAATTTTAATTTTATATAGGTACGTATACTGAGTTTTACAAAAATTATGAATCTATTTGTATCTTATTAAACTGTGGAATATTTCAAAAAATTATTTACTATTATGTGGTTTGTTTCTTATTATTACAATTAAGAATCGATATAGCTAAATAAAGTAATTTTAAAACAATTATTCTTTAGCGTCAAAATGTGTGTTGGATTATCTATCATCAGGTAAAGTGGGGTCGTTAGCGCAGTCATTACGGCAGACGGGTTGTTTCTGCGAAAGATTACAGATAATTAGTTGTTTGACCGAAGGGCTTCGTATACTTTCTAAATGAAAAATATGTTTAGTTTGTTATTAGCAATGAATCGGCTTTTTGTTTGTTTGTGTGTTAGTGCAAATAATTTTGAAATGGAAAACTTTTCACCAGCAAAACGTGTTAAAAGTGGTGCGTTATCTGCTAATGAAAAAATTATAATTTTAAATGTGCATGACGCTGTTCGATGTCAACACCCTGCAAAAAGTGTCGATGATATTGTAGGATTATGTTCTGCAATGACGGGAATATCAAAATCCACCATTTATAAACTAGTGAGGGAAAGAAAAAATTGGGACAAGTGCTTCACCCACTTCCATCTCCTGGTCGGCGCCCGATGGAATTAGATGATGCAATGAGGAATTCTGTCCGTAGAAAGGTTCACTCGTTCTACTTACGGAAAGAGATTCCTACAATCGATAAGATTTTACTAGCAGTAAATGAGGATGAAAATCTACCCCAAATGAGTCGTAGAACACTGTGGAAACTTCTTCGCAAGTTGAAGTTTACTTGGGAGAAGATAAATAGAAGATCCGTTTTAATTGAAAAACAAGAGATTATTACATGGAGGAGAAATTATCTTCGGGAAATAAGAAAATATAGGCGTGAAGGCAGGCGTATATTCTATTTGGATGAAACCTGGATCAATGCAGGACATACCGTAAAAAACATGGCATGATAATACCGTTACGAGTGCTCGACAAGGATTTATAGAAGGGCTATCGACAGGATTTCGACCGCCTTCTGGGAAAGGAACACGGTTAATTATTACTCATATTGGCAATGAAGATGGCTTTGTAGATGGTGGTTTGTTAGAATTCGAATCAAAGAAAACTGGCGACTACCACGAAGACATGAATGCTAATGTGTTTGAAGAATATTTTGAGCAGATGCTAGATTTGATACCCCAAGGATCTATAATAGTTATGGACAACGCCAGCTACCACTCACGAAGATACGAAAATTTACCTACCAGCGCTTGGAGGAAAGCAGAAATTATAGATTGGTTATCTGTTAAGAATATAACTTTTGAGGATGACATGGTGAAAAGAGAATTATTGGATATTGTTAAAGTTCATAAGAATAAGTATATACGTCATGTTATTGACGAAATGGCAAAGAATCGGGGCATTGAAGTACTGCGTTTACCACCTTACCATTGAGAGCTGAATCCTATAGGGTTGGTTTGAGCTCAAGTAAAAGGTGACGTCGCTCGTAACTCGACGACGTGAAAAATCTTCTGGAAAATGCATTAAACAAAGTAATACCTGAAAGAGGAAGAACTGTGTATCTCATGTCGTTAAGGAAGAAGACAAATGTTGGCAACTGGATAATTTAGTAGAGATAACATTGGAGCCAATTATTATATCAGTAAACACACAAGACAGCGATTCTGATTCCGAAATGGAAATTTCAGACGAGGAAGAAAGTTAAATGACCAAGCGTAATGTGCCTGAAACAGTGTTCTACTCTCTAAACACCATTTATTGTAACCATGAGTGAGTATTGTCAGTTATTTTAAATATACCTATTTTACCTACTAATGTCTTGTTATTTAAATGAACATTTTCATGCCTGTTACTTTTATCTATTCATTTTGATAAGTTTCCATGACAACCACATAATTTTATAATTGAGCCAAATTTACTTTTTGATGCCTAAAAATCGGTCCCCGCAAATTAATTGTAATTGTAATAAATGTACTGACGATATCTGCATTACTATTTTATTTTATATTTATGTCATATATTATTTATATGTTATTTATTTTATTTGTATAGTAGATCACATTACAAATTTTACTTCTTACGTATTATATACCATTATTTTTGTATCTTGGTATAATACCCACATCTACGGCTATGATTCTCGTTTCGTCAGTACCTGGGCTGATGGCAACGTGTTTACACAGATTAAACTATTGTTCTCAGACCCTAGATGGGTTGATATGCTGCAAGAGCGGCACAATGATCGTATTTTGGTTAGAATTTATTGGTTTTTACTTAACCGTAGAAGTACCGCTTTCACAAGAAACAATTATGATTTATTTAATTCCCACAGCGATACTCATGCACACTACACTCGACAGATAAACTACAGCTTCCTTTTCGCCGGATTAATATTACACAACAGTCACCTATGTACTGGGCACCAAAGCTATACAACAAGCTCCCAAACAACATAAAAATGCATTCTGGAGCAATCTTCAAAGAACACACAAAAAGCCTCCTGGTTGAAAGATCGTTCTACATCATCTCTGTGATTAAATTGTTTGTCTTTTGAACACTGTACTGTTGTTTACACAGTACATGTTATATATTATCATTATTAGGGGAAAATAGAGTAATTGGGCGCACCTAAGCACGAAATTTTTTTCACATGATTTGGTCGGTCAAAAATCAACAATACTTACACAAATGCCTTAACTGTTTAGTGGTTTATCAAAATAAAATTTCCGAATTTGATAAGGGTTAATGAGATAATAAGCATAATACAACAATATGCATTTGCGCACAATTGCCCTAGGGCTAGGGAAATTGTGCGCAGTTGAGAAAGGGTGGAAATAAGTAGAAAACAACATGTTGAATACTTACAATATTTATTTTACATTAAAAAAACATGTAATTAAGTTATAAAGAATAACAATTTTAAATAAGAAAAATTCTTAGGTCCTATATCTTTATCAAACAACTGTAACTTCACATTAAAGAAATAATTTATTTAGTCCCAAGTGATAAAGGATACAACTTTTAAATCAGAAACAGTTAAGGGCCTATAATTTCGTCAAACAAAAGTAGCATACGTAATCTTCAACCCAATCAGCACCTGAGTAATCTGCGTGAGACCTGACACATCGGAACCACATTTCGCGGTCTTTGCCGGTGCACAATTCTACAGTGGTTTTTTCTACTGAAGATGGCAATAATTCCATGTTGATATCGTCAAACTCTCCATCATCACACAAATCATTTGCATTTAGTTCCTGATCTTCAGATGAGTCTGACTCATGTTCTTTTACTAACTTTTTGTTTTTCTTTTGCTTCTTTGCTTTTGTGGGCTTAGGTACGATCTTATCAATTGAAAATCTAAGGAAACGTACTGCTTTCTTTCTCTCTCGTTGAATTTTCTTTTCTTCGTTCACTATTTTTCTTTCCTGAGCCTTTTCTAACTTTACCTTTATGGGTGTGCTTGTTAGAATCTCTGAATGCTGTTTGGCACGAGCTTTGACATTTGATTTTTTTGTCTCTTTCTTGGGGAGTGGTACAAAAGTAAAAAAAGAGTTGTCCTTTGATGTGGAAGGCTGAGGGTTGACATACAAACTTTGGTCGACCAACCCCTGTATTTCTTATCTGTTGGTTGAGATTCATTTCGAGGATGTTCACAAACACCAGCGGTTTCACTTGATATACCCAGGCTGTTAGAGTTTCTAGACTCATCCAATATCTCAACAGAAATCTGTTGATCCTGCAATTGAGGAGCTGAAGCCGCATAATCTTCCTCTGAAAAGTTATCAGGATTGAATGGACATATTCCTGCAGATTTAAACCCTGACAAAGCATTTCCAATTTTTGCTACTTTTACAAAAGCTTTGTTGAAAAGCTCTGCCAGGTCATATTCGGTAATCTTTGTGTGACTTGTTGATGTAAGGTAAATATCACATGCTCTGTAAAATACTGTTTTTAGGAGACTGAAAAACGTTACATCAAGGGGTTGGAGATTGTTTGAGGTGTGCGGTGGAAGTGAGACCATATGAATGAAGTTGTTTTTGCAGAAACCATAGGCTTCTATAGACTCATGACTGCTGTGGTTTTCCAGAATCAACAATACTGGGTCATTCTCGGTTGGATGGACATGATTTTTGAAATGGACTAGCCATTGGAGAAAAATTGCGTTATTGCTTTATCCATTAGGAGATTTTAGGTAAAGAGCACCAACTCATCCATTTTTTCCAAGAATTGGGGTCATTCTTTGACGAGGGTAGACAAAGATAGGAGGGAGGAAGTGTCCAGAAGCACTTGCTCCAGCAAGAACAGTGATTGTTCTCCCACGTTCCCCAGAAGTAGCAGCTCCTATTTGTTTAACTCCTTTCGGCCCATAAACCTTTGCACATTTTTTTGTACAGTGCTTATACCCGTTTCATCTTGGTTGTAGATCCTGTGGGCAGGAAAATTGTGCTTTTGCATTACTGATTGGAGATTTGCATAAAACAGGTCTACTTCTTCTTTATTGAAACCAGCGGTTCTGTTCAGGCTAGTGGGTTCAGGCTGACGAAGTGTTATGTTGGGATTCTTTTTAGAAAGCCGTAGAGCCAGTCTTTGCCATTAAGACCTTGGTTTTTCGTCCGCAACTTGGAACATGAACCACGTCGAGTACAATTGCTTTCTTACCGTTGACTCGGGGATAGAAAACAATCGTACAACTTTACGAATTTTCCTTCTATCATTTCGGATTGCTTGAAAAGCCTTTGTTAAAGTTTCTTGATCATATAAAGCGTATTTATTCGGCAACTGAAAACAACAAAAAGAAATGAGTCCCGTAATCACTATTCAAACCCTTGGGAGGGAACTGTGCGCACCGTCGGGGGAATTGTACGCACCAGTGCGCACTATTACCTAAACACGCATGTTGAAATATATCCGCATGAATCCGTTTAACCGATAATTATTTCACTAAACCAATTACAGTAAATGATAAAGGAAGAACCAACAACTATCAATATATGTATTAAGGATTTAAAAGTTCAATAAATAATACATACCTTGCTAATTTTTGCTGAGCGATATAAATATCAGATGCACAGATTTTAGTTTTTTTGTCTCACATAACCTCAAAGTGCAGTTAGAGAAACACGTGGTTTCCTAGTAGCTCTAGAAGATGCCACATGTTCGCAGCACCGCTTGGGTTTCTTCCCCTCCCCTAACAAATCTCCAAATGGTGGTGCGCACGATTATCCGCCGCGCACAATTACCCTACTCTCCCCTAATTATATTTTTTAAGTTATAACGGACCATGTAAACTTTTGATGGTAATAAGCATTACATTACATTAGAATGAATGTAATGTAACATAGTGGTGATTAACAAAACGATACGAATTGGAAAAAAATTTCCATTCTCTTTCTAAAACGACTGTGCTTAGATAATTTCGATGCATATTAGACGAATGAATAAGTAACTGATAAAAAGTTGAAAAGAGAAAGTTATGAGATTGAAAGTACTACAATTTATAAAATTGCCATTTCGTTTCAAAATAACTGAGAACATGATTTCGTTATCTCTGAAAACTGAATCTTTGATGTAAGTTCAAGATCGATTAGACACCAAGATGTCTACCGAAGATACTTATTATAAATAATTACACCCACTGAAATAAATGGCAGTTAAAAAGGATCACTCATTAGTTAGTGTCAAATTGGCGTAAGTTCGTTGTATAACCTTATTTAAAATTAACTCCATAGGTTATAAGCTATGATTTATATTAGCTCACCTTTCAACGATGCCTAAAATAACAACGTTCGCTTTAATTACGCCAAACAGCGTCACGAACAAATTTTTACTGTCTGACATCCTCACAAATTAGTAGTCTTATCACAATTCAACGTAAAAATGTTCAAACGTTTGCAATTGAACTCTCTAAGGATTTTACGGGCGAAAGGCAAATCTTGCACGAACCAACACAGACATCACGTATATTTTTATTTATACGACGTTATCTTTTCGAAATCTAAACTCGATCAAGATAGATGTTAATTTTTTGTGAAGTATGGCTTGGGAAAGTAAAGATTGGTTTTAATTTAATGTTTTTCAACGGATGTTCGTTTACTTACATTCTCCCTTCGTCTGTATTTAGTTTTAATTAAGTGTGTTATTCATTTAGTATCTGTCGCTGTTTCGTAAGAAGTTATAACTAAATGAAACAAAAAAATACGAATAATTACTTTTTTTCTTAAATTAATTATTCTGAGTAAATATTAAACGCTTAGTGTAAGCATTTGATTGGTTATTGGGTTGACGTGAAGACATTTCGCTAGCATTGATTGTTTGCTGTTCTGTTGCTTTTTTTCGTAACAGATTCTATTAGGCATTTATTCCCGGTAGTCATATTGAATACATTGTCATCACTTTAGTTTTGTATTATTTTATGGTGAAATGTTCACGAAAATGTTTTTGTTACAAATTTTGGTTGTCCAGCGCCATTTGTCGTCTGACTCAGCTACGCATTTTTGAGTGTGTTAATGACTCTGTTAAGATCAATTTCATGAGTCAATTTGTCTCGAATTTATATCCTCAGCATTCCATCAAATTTACTATTTTGTCCAGAAACTGTAGGGGTGGTTAAAGGGGGTGGAAAATATTTGTTTGTGATTTTTCACGATTTCCGGCGAAACTTGACGTCGTATCAAAAAACACTCAACAGGCAAGTTGTACCTTATGAAAAAACTACAATTTTTGTATGAATCACTTCTGACCATAACCTCAAAATTATCGAGAAAAATGAGAAAACTCGTAGTTCATTTTTTTTTCGTTTTTAATTTTTCATTTCCGCAAAAATCATTCGATTTTGATGAAACTTTGTGAAAGTATTTGTTATTATGTAATAAATAACAAAAAAAAATTGTGAGTTAAAAAATTTAAATGTTTTTAGATATTCAATTTTTTCGGTCAAAAACACTTTTTTATCAGATTAAAAAAACCATGGTGAAATTTTCTTGTACAGAGTTTTGCAGGTGCGAATTTTTTTCGTTTTCAAGAGGACTTTTTGATACAATGATAATCCACTACGGTTCCAATTTGAAAACATGCTCAAAAATTTAAAAAACTAAAAAACGAGTGTTTGAAAAATTAATTTTTTAACAATTGTTGATAATTTGTTTAAACTTTTGAGAAAATTAAAAAACTGATTACACCATTGAGTTGTGCGGAAAAAAACTGCTAAAGAGAATATGTTTTTTCTTTTTATCTAAAATTTCATACGTGTGCAGTATTGTTATAACCATTAAACGGGCATGTTGGAAGTCTCAGATAAAAATTAAAAATAATCATAAATATCATCTGTGTGTGCCCGAAGGAGGCCGAAAAACAGTCAGTCTCAGCACATGTCGTCGTTGTTGGCCAAGCATTGATTTATTAGTTCTATTAAATCACTTAAGTTTGATTGAATCACTTTTTGAGGCCAGGTGCAGGCAATGTCAGCGATAAAATTTATTCTTCAAATAGTTATAAACATGAAGAACATCGATGTATTGTGGCTTTTTTTACATTGTTTTAGTGATCGTGATACAACCTCTACTTTTGCAGGTAAAGGTAAAAAACAACAATAAATTCGTTGCTAAAAACTCCACAGTTGACTGAGTTGGTTAGGCTGTTTTTTAAAACAAACGCTGATCCAAAAGTAATTGCTAGAAATGACTGTCAATTGATTGCAGCTATTTACAAGTGCAAAAATTCGAACTTATCTTTAGACGATTTGAAATTGGAAAAATTACCACCAACTGGAGCAGCTGTACAACATTGTTATAGAACGTGTTTTCAACTTCAAACCTGGTTTGGGAATCACATGACTGCAACCAAGTGGGGCTGGAAAGAAGTATTGGTAAACTACTTCTGCCTAGCTTTACAGATACTGCAGTCATTCCTGATGATTTGCTAAAAAGTATTTCCTGTAACTGCGAAACCAACTGTGAAAGCAGCAGATGCGGATGTCGTAGGCACGGACTCGATTGTACTGATTTATGTACCAAGTGTGAAGAAAATTGTTGTAATAAAGAAAAATTGTGAGAGATATTAGTGACTTTGAGGACGATTGCGCTGAAAATGAGCAACCAAGTCTTTTCTTGAATCCGGACTGTGAAGCTCCAGCTGAGGGGACTGACCTTGAAGAATCCTTTTAAGAATGTGACGAAGAATCTGACGAAATTGAAGGAAACATGCGAAAAAAAATAAAATTGTTATAATCAAATAATTTGTTCGTTTGTTTTAAATAAGTAAATATTCGTAGTAAAAATAGATAAATAAAGAATATATTTTTTTAAACTCTTCGTTGTTTAATAATTTCATTTAAAAAAACCATTGCACATCGATTAATCCTCTTTAAAACAATTAAATAAATATTTTTCATTATTGTTATTGTATAATATCTGCTATTATTAAATTTAATGTAAATTACAATATGGATTAAATAATTTTCATTTAGAAAATAAAAAACGATTATTTTTAATTTTTATCTGAGACTTCAACATTCCCGTTTAATGTTTATAACAAACAATACTACACACGTATGAAATTTTAGATAAAAAGAAAAAACATATTATCCTTAGCAGTTTTTTTCCGCACAATTCGATGGTGTAATCAGTTTTCTAATTTTCTCAAAAGTTTAAACAAATTATAAACAACTGTTAAAAAATTAATTTTTCAAACACTCATTTTTTAGTTTTTTTAATGTTTGAGAATGGTTTCAAATTGGAACCTTAGTGTATTATCATTGTATCAAAAAGTACACTCAAACGAAAAAAATGCGCACTTGTAGAACTCTGTACGAGAAAATTTAGCCATGACTTTCTAATCTGAAAAAAAAGTGTGTTTGACCGAAAAAATTGAATATCTCAAAAAATTTTATTTTTTAATTCACAAATTTTTTGGTTATTTATTCCATAAATTAAAACGAAAAAAATGAACTACGAATTTTCTCATTTTTTTCGATAATTTTGAGGTTATGGTCAGAAGTGATTCATACAAAAATTGTAGGTTTTTTCATAAGCTACAACTTCCTTGTTGAGTGTTTTTTCATACGACGTCAAGTTTTGCCGGAAATTGTGGAAAATTAGAAAAAAATATTTTCCATTCTTTAATCACCCCTCCAAGACCAAACCCCCTGGCAAAATATTTTAGCTTTTATTTTTCTTTTTCAAAAAACGTAATTTTCCTGTACTAAACTGTTTCTGAATTTGCAAATTATTGAAACTACTTTTAAAGTCACATTGCATTCATTCCTTAGTTCGAATTACAAACGATAACGTAACGAAAATTACATCAAAGAATTTAATCTTTTTTAGTAACAAATCTCGGCTGAATTGTTTGAAGCGAATCATGGAAATAATAACTTTTTTTCTTTCTCTTACGTAGCATGTTTAGCATGCGGGCATCTCAGGATCAATAAATAGTGAATGTCTCAATTATGTTTCTTGGTTGAGAACATATCTTTCGTGAGTAACTACTATCGTTGTGGAGGTAGAGGCAACATGCAAAAAGCGTCACACCCAGCCGTTTTTTAAAATTATTTTTTACATTTAAAAATCGCAAGGTTGTCAAAATTACAAGTAAGTCTATTTTTATATGAGTGTAGATAAAGTTTTTTCTTTGTTTTTACAGTCATAGTTATGATTCCTTTTGTATTTTTCAATATTTCTTTTAGTTTTGTATAAGTGATTCTCTACAGTATGTCTACGGATTTAGTGCAAGTTTTTTTGTTTTATAAAAATTAAAAATTTTAATTTAGGAAAGTTATTCAGAATTAAAAATGCAAAAATCGTCACCACGAACACGACATGCGCGCTGAGAGTATAGTGGAGTGGAACGGTATCTCAAGAGGGAAGTGAGATTTTTGAAACAGTTAGGAATTATTTCAAAATATCACATCTTCGGATCTTTTGGCTTACTAAACAAGACTCTTCTAGCCAAAATGGACGCACCTATTTGGCCGGTAAAACTTTAACACTTTTACTTTAAACGATGTTTCTAATTTCATCTACATTGTTTGTTTGATTAAAAAAAGCTACACGGGCAAATAATGTTTGAGGAGGATGCGTTTTCTATAAAAACAAAATGTGTTCTATTATTAATACGTTTGGACTTATTGTCAAAAATATGTCTAAAAAGAAAGATTTTCTTAAAGGTAGATAAAAAAAATAAATGAGAACAAAAAAAACGCAACTTTAATTATCATCTACAACTAAATTAATTAAAGTTTTTTTTGGGCAGTTTCATTGTTGTCCGATCTATGATGTCGCTACCTATAGATATTTTGTCAACTTACATAACGATATCGTCTCATTTTCTTATAGTTACCTTCATTGATCATAAATATTTTATAATATTTTTTTAATGAATCTTATTTATAATAAAAGTTGCAGCAAAGTGTTGATTTTTCTCAATCTCAAACTCCGCCTAAAAAGATACACTTTTTCACTTTGACACACAAATAACTCTCTAAAAAATGTTGTTCATAACTCTCTGAAAAGGGTTATATCGTCTGCTTGTAAGATTTCTTCACCCGGTCGATAAAACCTAATTTCGACACTTGTTATCAAAATAGTTGTATCGCCAACCGGCATTAAAGTGATTTTTTATCGTACCGATTTGCGGCTACAAAATAGAACTACTTTACCTGCCGCAAATTTTTATTAACATATTATATTAAATAGAAACAATTGTCACTGTCAGTTGTTACATGTTTGTTGATAAAGAACAAATCACTTAAGTATTTATAAGACAATTCACAAAAACTATCCCTTACCTCATATGTCGCAGAGTGGGTCGCGTGGATGATTCGTGAAGATGTAGTCGAAGGCATCTGAAACTGTATAGGGCGCCACCTACCTGATCTTAGTAATTAATGAAACAAAGTTATAAACAAGACTTTCCTTCGTAAACTATACCCACCAAAATTCACATACAGAATTCAATAATTATCACAGTAATATCAATCCGGTTAAATAAAAGTGATACGCCACTGATGGATAATTTTTTTTATTCTTTTGTCGCTTTTGATTGCAGGAAACAAACACTTGCATAAATTACAGTTAAGGAATATACCGTGTATCCCACGGAAAAGTTGCTAAATTCAAAATTAATGCACATCTTTTTTCAGGCACACTTTGAGCACGATATAGCAACACATTTAATTATATAGGTAAATGAGAACAAATTTATGTGGTAAGTGTTTAAAGCGTATTTTAGTAAAAGAAAGTAAAATTATTTACTCGACATAATTCGGGATGGATTCCGATTGTCATAATATTTTTTATTAATAAAATTGTTATCGATGTTGATATAATTTTTATAAAATGAGCTTAATCTTTTTTTTTTAATTTTACTTTACTTTACAAAATTGTATTTTAATGGCATCGATAATAAAGTTAATTAAAAATAATACTGCAATCGGATTTGAACCCTGGTTAGGGTGCACTAAACACTACTAGGTCGCTTAATAAATGCAAATTCCCTCGGTTAATAAATAAAAATTCATAAAAAATAATATGTATTACTGATTTTTTTTTAGTAAAATACACTTTGAATACTGTTTCATCACATCACATCAATTTGTTCTATTTTACCATTCCAACATAATATGTTGTTATATTGTGTTCGAATTATGCCACACAAAATATATACCTATGTTAATTTTAATTTAATTCCTATGTCAACTTTCCTGGGACACACGGTATAGTGATTACTAAAATTACGAATGTTTTCCGTGAAAACTTTCTGTAGTGCAAAACTAACACTTTGAAATGGTATCGAGGATCCCCAACTTACACACGTTAACAATACACTTAAACATTTTCTTAAGGAAAATTACTCGGGTTTTTATTAGAGTGACGCACATGCACAAAAGGCGTATGTCTTGAATACAAGTAACGGTTTCGCCTCACAAATAAAAGGAAATACGAACTAAGTCGGTTCTTTCGTTGACAGCTTCAATACGTGCATCGAACGAATAGGCGTACACCATCCGATTGAAATAGGGCAGCAGGAGAAGACAAAGGGAGAAACGTAGATGACCTTCGTTTGTATGTGACTGTTAAATTGATATGCTTCTAGTCAGTGGTCACGAGTTCGGAAATTTAGTACCCATGCAAGACGACCTTGTTAGAGATACAGTCACCATCCATGTGAAAATTTCTAGAAATTTCACAAAATGGTGGTATACTACATGTCGATTTTTTTTGTTGAAGATGGTTATTTAACACCTTAGTGATTTGTGTAGAGCTTTAAATCAACCACGTCAGTATCCGCCAACTTTAATTACAAAAAGACCGAGGAACAATTAACGCATTCGGAACAAGACCAAACAGACACGTGACGTGAGGTAAGTTGAGTTGCCTAGCGTAAAGCGCAGCGCGTCAACACCTGTAATTTGCATAAAAGTGGAAAACTACGACATTAAAAGTAATTTCGCTGGTTGAATCCTACAAATCGCTTCCAGCCCCTTGCCGATAATCAAACAGATACAAGTCTGGAGCATGATCTAAACCCAACAATCAAAAATCCTAAACCGTCCCCAATAAAGTAATTGAACCGCTTGTGGTTTTATTGGAATCAATCGCTAAATCTGAGTACACTCTAAAAATATTAAATAAAGATGAAGTTAAAATCTTACCAAATACTTTTGAAAAATACACTACTATAATTAAGGCGCTAACCAAAAGAAATACCGAATTCCACACGTGTCAGCCAAAACATGAATGGAACCTCAGAGTAGTCCTTAGGAATATTCACCCATCTACTAACTTAGATGAGTTAAAAGATGAGATAAAATTACTTGATCATGAGGTTACTAACATTGCTAACATAAAACAGCGAGGTACAAAAATAACTTTACCGCCGTTCTTTGTGGAGGTAAACCAGCCGAAAATAACAAAGATATCTTCAACATAAGTAAACTAAACCATTTAAATGTTAAATTCGAAAAACCGAACGCTAAACGTGAGATTCCTCAATGCGCTAAATGTCAAAAACACGGGCACACCAAGAATTTATGCAATGTTAACGTAAGGAAAAAGTCCTGTTGTCAAATGTGTGAATTGTAACGGTAATCTTCCAGCAAATTACAAAAGATTTTTAGTTTATAAAGAACTGCAACAAACAATTTATCCAGAATTACGAAGCAGACAACCTCACCGGTTTTCTACACGGTTAGTCCAACCAAATATCAGCTATGCCCAAATATCTAGCACTAATTATCAACAATCCCAATACGATGTAGCACAACAACGTCAATCCTTACCTACCAACGTCAACTAATGTTAAAAACTCTAATGGAACGAATGGATAATATGTTTACACTTCTAACTACAGTTGTTTCAAAAATGAGTAATGGACCTACACCTTAAAATAGCTATCTGGAACGCTAATGGACGAGATTATCCCATTTATATCAAATCACTGCATAGATCTTATGCTAATCGCTACACGGATCGTACTTACGTAAAAATTTTAAATTATTCAATATATGCCACACAACATCCAGATGGCACGGCTCACGCTGGATCTGCCATAATTATCAAAAACTCTATTAAATACCATGAATTACCTAAATACAATCCAGCACACCTACAAGCAACCACTGTGGCTATAGAAGATTGGAAAGGACCGCTACTACCCTCCACGTCATAATAATAAACTTGAGCAATATACAGTATTTCAAAATCTTAGGCAATACGGAGACTGGCGGAGACTACAACGCAAAACATGTTCAGTGGGGATCACAAACAACCACAACAAAAGGGAGGGAATTACTTAATACGATCACAAAAAATGGCCTGCATTATATCTACACGGGAGAACCCACACATTGGCCAACGAATCCTGCACACATTCTCAACTTACTCGATTTTTGCGTTGTAAAAGAAGTAAACCCAAATTACTTTAATGCTGTACCTTGTCTCGATCTCACGGAAGAACACTCACCAATTATATTAACCATGAGAACTCGTATAATACTCAACACAAAGCTACCCGGCCTCTGCAACAAATATGCGGACTGGACTCATTTGAGACACTTAGTTAACGAATTGTAAGCGCTTGACGTACTGTTAAAAACTTGAGAAGATTTATTTACCGCAGTTGAACATCTCAACCAAACCATCCAGCAAGCTGCATGGAAATCGACACTGCTGTTTACCCAGACTATTCCTCCCATAGATTGCCCCATAGTTGTAAAGGAAAAAGTAGCCGAAAACGTAAACTGAGAAAAGTATGGCAAATTACTAGACACCCCAATCACAAAAGACGACTTAACCGTAAAAAATATGAACTAAAACAACTTCTATCAGAAATAAAGAATAAATAGGTGCAAAACTACCTACAACAACTATCTCCAACGGAAGCCTCAGACTACTCACTCTGGAAGGCGTCAAAAAGGATCAAAAAGTCACAGATACACGAATCGCCATTACGCCTCCCAACTAGTGCTTGGGCTAGAAGTAATAAAGAAAATTATCTTGCTTTAGCCAACCATTTGAGAATAGTTTTTACAGCACACGACTCCCAAATCTTATCGGATGTAGAAAAAGAAATTGAAAATTATTTAGAAGCACCGTTCCAACTATGCCCACCAAGTCTGAACTTTGATCATGTCTGAACTTAATCACCCTGTTTTGACCTTCTTAAATCAACGGTTTTGAGAGAATTACCTAATAAAGCTTTTGTGTTAATCACTTACCTATTCAACGCGATACTGAGAGAGAAATTGTACTAATACCCAAACTTGGTAAACTACTTACTGTACTGATTTCGTATAGATCAATTAGTTTACTTCCACTCGTGTCGAAAGTCTTCGAAAAATTGCTATTGAGAAAATTACTACCGTCCATCACAGAACACAATCTCGTACCTAATCATCAGTTCGGTTTCCGGAAAAATCACGCCACCATTTAACAAGTACACCGAGTAGTTGACAAACTTATAAAAGATTTCAACGACAAACGCTACTGTTCGGCCATATTTATTGATGTCACACAGGCTTTTGATACAGTATGGCATCAGGGCCTCTTATTCAAAATTAAAAAAGTGCTACCTCCGGATTTTTATGAAATTCTCAAATCTTACCTGACAGAAAGACATTTTCTCGTCAAATACAAAGATATTCGTACTTCATTATGTTCAATACAAGCAGGTGTACCTCAGGGCAGTGTCCATTGTTATACATGCTTTTTACACCTGACCTTTCTACTTCTGAATCCACTATGGTAGCCACATTTGCAGACGATACTGCAGTTCTAACTTTTCACTCCGACCCACACGCGGCAAGTCACTACTTGCAGGAACACCTCCAAAGCTTAGAACTATGGTTCAACAAATGGCGTATAAAATAAATGAAGGAAAGTCAGTATACATCACCTTTACCCTAAAAAGAGGAACCTGTCTTCCCGTATTGCTAAATGGTTTGTCAGTACCACAAGATTTGATTATTTACAATCTACTCGATACATTGTAATAAGTAATTGTTTTTTCATCAGGTGTTTCTTAACTTGAAATGGGAAACCGACCATTGACGGTTCACCAATATTCACATAGGTAGGTTTTCTGGCCACAACCTCTTTAATCTTGTCTCTGTCATAGGATGATGTGGTAGTTCAGCTATTAATTGATTTTTGTGCCCTATATTTCTGTTTGTGTGTTTAGTAGCAAGTATTTTGATTACGTCAGTTATAAATAGCATTTTTAGGTCATTATGAATTGTTATGTTGGAGACAAACCACGGAGAATTCGTTATCATGCGAAGGATTTTAGATTGGACTCTCTGTAATATTTTTGTGTTAGATGGATTACTGCACCCCCAGAGTTCTATTTCGTATTGGTTTTATTATGGCTTTATATAGAGCAAGTTTACTTTCTAGTGATAGCTGAGAATGTTTCCCTATTAACCAGTGCATTTGTCTAATTTGTTGTTTCTTAGCTTTTATATCCGCTTTCCAATTTAATTTTTCGTCCAAATGTAGTCCGAGATATTTGACCTCTTTTTAATGGTATTAAAGAATCGTTAATAGATAATTGAGGGCAAGTGTGTTAACCTTAATTCTCCATCGTTTAAACCAATTTTCTAACAGTTTTAAATGGTCTTGTAATTTTTCGGAAGTAGTTGTGGGGTCATGATTGGTTGAGAGAATTGTTGTATCGTCAGCGAAACCAGCTATCAGGGTGTCTTCGGTAGTTGGTAAATCAACCGAATATATCAGATACAAATATGGACCAAGCACACTGCCTTGAGGCACTCCGGAAGAAATAGCTTGGTAAGTAGATACTGTGTTGCTTAATTTGACTTTAAAGTACCTACTCTGAATGTATGATTTTAGTATAAGATAAAGTTGACACGGAGGTGGGTCTTAAGTTTATAAAGCAACCCGTCATGCCAAACTTTATCGGAAGCTTGTCGGATGTCAAGAAAAACGGCCGAACACATTTTCTTCTGTTCCATGCTTTCTTTAATTATATTAATTATTCTGTGGCACTGTTGTGTTGTTGTGCCATTTTCTCTAAAGCCGAATTGGTAATTAGGAATGAGATTGTTTATGGGCACAACGTCTTTGATCCTGTTGAGTAGAAGTCTTTCGAACACTTTTGACGCTATAGGTAACAGACTTATTGATCTGTAGGATGTGGATTCCTCAGCAAATTTACTAGGTTTTGAAATCATAATAATTTGAGCAAATTTCCATTGTATAGGGAAATGGCACAACCGCAATATTGAATTATATATCGTAGTTAATAGTACAATGACTTTACTAGGTAGATGTTTCAAGATCTGACCAGATATTAAGTCATGTCTTGCAGCTTTGTAAGAATTCGTCTTTTTTATTTATACATCTGATGATGAAAACGGTTTAACGGGCAATGATAGTTGACATGATGCATTATGGAAAGTATTAATTTCGTTGTCATCGATATCAGATGGGTAGGATGTGAAAACTTTGGCTAAATAATCGGCAAAGACGTTTTACCTTTCCTTCTATTGATCGTGCCCAACTACCATCTGATTTTCTAATGGGCGGCACACTAACTATTGGTTTTTTTAGTTTTTTAGTTGCCTTCCATAGAGAGTGATCTTCAGGTGAAAAGTTAGCTATATACTGTTGGAACGATTCATTTCGAGCCTCTTGCAACACAGCATGAAGTCTGTGGGTGAGTTGACAAATAATTAAGATTATTTTGTTGAATGACTTGTAGTAGGTTTCTTCCTTTAGTAGTTATAAGTCTTGATCCCCAGGCAGTATGTTTAGCATTCCAATCGCCTGCTACCAGGAAATGCGGCCCTAGTTGTTCAATAAACTCTTGATATTCTTCGCGGTGGACTATATACAGCTGCGATACTTATTGGCCGTGAAAACGTTTGTACTATGATAGTTGCACTTTGGATTTTATCTGGTTTATATGGTTGCATCACATAGTGCTTTATCGCCTGTCTTATTATAATGGCCGAACCTGCATGATCAGTTCCATCAGGATGGTCGGCATATAGATGTTATAATTGGGTATTTTCATATGTGTTCGGTGTGTTGCATGACTTTCTGAGATTAGCAATATGTCTATTTTGTGAAGGTTAAAAATACTATGATTTATTGCACATAATTATTTAATCCGTTTGAGTTCCAAGCTGCAGTTCCCATTATTGCGATATTTTATTTATAACAGTGGTCAGCATGCTTAATATCATGCTATTCTGATTCAGTAGTTGTGAGAACATGTTTTTGAACTCGTTAAGAAAGCTTGTAAATATTTTTCTTAAGTCTTCACTGTTTCGAATGATTTAAATAATTACAGCGGTTGCATAACTGTCGTAAGTATTCTGCTGACGATTTTGGATATTCACTTAGTTCGTGTACTATTTCTGGAGTTACATATCTGAGACAGAAGTCTGTTGCGTTTATTTAGATTGTCTTTATCTCTTATTTTTATTAGGTCTTGCAGTATGTTTTTAAATGCCCATACTCTTGGCATCTTGGGTACTTTATTATAGCTCTTTTTATTTTAATTTTTGTATTTTGGAGGAATTTTTATTTATAAATTTCTTTGTTATTATCTTGCGGTTCAAGATCCACAATCAGTGAATCTTTACTTATGCTGTGGCGTACATTTAGTATATTTCTTACTTTATGTCCAGATTTTGCTAATTCGATTGTTATTTCTGTTAATGGAACGGAATGGTGTAAGTTTCGTATCATTACTATGATGAACGATATTTTCATCACGGAGGTGAGTGGTTAATTTCCTGTAAATTTCGACTCTTAGAGAATTTATTTTAAATGTGTTGTTGGATAAAGTTTTGCTATAATAATAATAACAATAATAGGCAATAGCTCGCTCGTCTCATAATATCAGGCTCGTTCGATAAAAAATCAACTTACGGACGGTAAATTATGCATAAATAACAAATTATTTAAAACTAAGTTTGTGCAAAATGCCTAAATTGAGAAGAAAGTTGCAAAGTTGCCAGACCACATTATTATTTTACACGTAACGTAATAATCATTTGAAAATCATTCCAGAAAACGAATTACTCATTGGGGCACTGCTTACAAAATAATGTTTCTGTTTTGTGTCGTATGAGATCAGTTGGTTGAAAGAATGAAAGCATAAATTAACCTAGAAGTAATCAGGCTAAGTACAACATAATAATATCATACATGGAACATAATGAGTAACGAAATACATTATAGGTTGTAAAATAATTATGTCTTCAATCCTGTAACCTAATATTATAGTGGAACAAGTAATAGCTCTTTAGAATGCAAAAGCAGATTTGTAATTCGTGTAATTAATGGTAAGGCATAAATGGCACAAATGTAAACATTTCTGGAACATGGAAGTAATTAAGTACACTTCATCGCCAATTCTTGAATAATTAAAGGCAAGAAGAGAACACTACAATAACAAAACATAGCATTTCAATTAATCCGTTGTTTATAATTAACGTCGTCATAAATGAATGATTTCACGTTGAAAATGAGCTTGTTCGACAGTATTGAAATGAAAGAGGCGGCCTTTTGCTGATAACAAATAAAATGTTACTACAAACAAAATCGATACGAACATAAAAGGAATTATTTGATACACCGAACAAAGTTAATAACGGTCTTTGTGGGTACCGGCTCTTACTTGATTACGTAAAGTAAATAAATAAAACATAAACATATGTTTCTGCTCTCATCGTTCGGATAAATCAACAACAAGACTATATTTACAATTACAAATTGCTGCTACTTGTTTTGTTTTATTAAAAGAGAAATGGATAAAAATTTGGGAACGTATGCTTCTGGCGAAGCTTTTGTTTCTTTAAAAAAAATTTAGTAAAGGAAATGATGTGTGTGTCGTCGATCTTTTTCAAAAGCTCTTTACGTACTCGAGATAAAAGTTCTTTTAGTTTCAATCAGATTTATGATTAGTGAGATATAAACTTTCATTTTTTTTTAGACAAGTTCTTGCTCTTTATCCCTTACAAAGTTTTACGCGGAGGTTTAAAACTAACTAGAACCTTAGGATTTAAAAATTAACTTTTGTTACGCGGTTTTATACATTTAGGTTGAATTTCACTTCACATTTGTTTTTCGATAGTTCTCTTTAACAGGCGAAAATCGATACCATTAAGAAAATTGAATCTAAAACTAATGTTCATAGTCTAACTTGATATGGGGCGTCGTTTTCAAAGTATACATTTATTACATGTAATTGGATCCTATGAATCGTAAAATAACATAACTGAAAAGTGTACAAACTAATATTTTATAACAGGATTTGTCGCTCAATTTCACTTTCTTTGGTACCCCCTAGGTCAATGAAAAAGCTCATCCCGAAACTTTTTAAAAGCGACAATTAAATTTAAAACAATTACATGTAAATTTTGCATTATCTTTAAAAGCAGATCCAAAAGTAGTTGAACTAGTTGGACCAAAACTAATCTACAAAATACGCAATAATCAAAAACGACCAGTAAAGTTCTATTATGAAATAAATTGAAAAATTATTTTGAAATGTTAATAATATTTTTGCAGTGAATTCAGTTATTCTTACATTCTTATACCAAAAAAGTAAACAAATCCAAAAAAATAAAATGAACAAAATCTTATTTTCTCTTTACTTTCTCGCATCTCTGTGTTTTTCTCTTCTTTTTATTACCTCTTCCATCCATTTCTTTTTTTCTTCCCTCAGTTCTTCACACTCTTCTCTCATATGCTTATTTTCTTTTTCGTTCACCTGCCCATCTGTATTTTGATTTTCTTAATTTACCGCTGTAAACCTTGCTCATCTTTTTAGATTTTTGTTTCTATCCTTCTTCTGTTTTTATTTCGTTGTATCTTCTTTGAACATTCTTCTTTAATTTTTTCTCGTCTCCTGCATCTGATTATCCCTATAGCTCTTTCTGTTATTTCTTCTATTATACTCCATCCTTCCTCTCCTCTCCTCTCAACCTATTCTCTTGCATACCCTCCCCTTTCATAATATAGCCTCATATCTTTCTGTCCTCCATGTATTTTTCTTCACTTACTCCTATGCTGCTGATAGTTTCTTACATATCTCTCTTCGTATCTCATTGCCATCTTTCCTGCGGTTGTTCTAATTCTTCCAATTTCATCTCCTCCTCTACATGTATGCTGGTGTCTCTTTTCCATTTCCAGACACTATTTCCAATATTTTATTTGTATTATTCTAATACCCCACACTTGTCCTACTATCCCATTAGAGTTGAACTCCTTTTTAACTTTCTAATAATATTGGTTTACTCAGATGTTGAGCTTTCAGTAAAACAGATACCGCACCTCCTTTATTGAAGGCTCAACATCTGTGTAAATCAATACTATTTTGTTACCTTTTTTTGCCAAACTTTGTATTTGTCCTTCATCATTGTTATTATATTTCAACATATATCCCAGATATTTTATCGTGTCTACCATATCTCTTTCTCTTCAAAGTATCTTTTTATCGTCTTTGTCATGCTTTTCATATCTTCTTCCTTTTCTTCCCTTTTTTGTCCAAAACACTTCGCTCCTATTTTTACTCTACACCTTGTCTCCTCATATCTTTTGTATTATCTCTATCATGTGCTCCACTATCCCTTTTTCTTTAATCCTTTGTACAGATTTCTTCTATTTACGTTGTCGAATGCTGTCTTATGTCTACGAAAATTGCCCAGACCTTAACTCTTTATTTGTTATTTGTTTCAAATATATTATGTATTGTGCTTCTTCTTTTTTAAAACCTGTTTGTCAATCTTTCCCTAAATCTTTTCTACCATCTCTTTTCCATTCTTTTCTGAATTATCGTAGTATATACACTAGCTCCCTTGTAATTCCCTACCTCTCGCCGATCTCCTGCTTTGTATATTGGACTTTCTCCAGTCACTTGGAAATCCTTCTCCTCTCCATAACTTGTTTATTTAGTCTCCCATTTTTTTCTTGTTTTTTCTCCCGGATATAATTTTCCTTGTATTCTATCATATCCCATCGCTTTTCTTTTCAATTTGCATGTTCATGCAAGCTGAAGCTTTAGCATTCGCAGTTTCAATGGTAAAGGGTGTACCAAAAATATTGCAAAAAATAGTATTGGCCAATTATTTCAAAAAATAGGTAAGTTAGCTGATTAGTATGCATATGAATGGAAAACCAGACATGCACAGAGCTATTTACAGAAAACAACAAAAAAAAGCTACTATTTAGTGAGAATGGTGGCACAAAGACCGATAAGTTGCTGAACTTTGTTTTCTTCTAAATTCATTCTCTAATTCTGAACAATTATTTTTAAGTTTCTCCTATGATGGCTTATAAGTGTATGTAGGGAATATTGAAGAGCAGAGGGGATAGTGTACAATCTTCGCTATTTGATTCTAATATAAATATTTTGCAGTCTACCATTTTGGGAGTCAATTTGCTTCTTTCTCAAAATATTCATAAATTAGTGGTGTTGAACTTTGTCGAATATCTTTTATGATCTACGAAAAAGGGCCATACAAGATATATTTTAAGTTAATACATTAAAACTAAATAGAGCTTCTGTAGTACCAATTATGCTTCTAAATCCTATCTAGATGTTTATGTATCAGGTTGTGTATGATTATCAGAGTGTTGATCCATTAGACTTATAGTCTTATGATCTTCGCATTTCCCTCGCGATTTTTTTCTTAGGTGTTACGATAAAAGTAGTGGGCTTCTCCTGAATCGAAGATAATGTTCAAGAGTACTATGAGTATTTGTCCGTTAGTATCATATAGCAGTTGAATGGGTATCTCATCTAGTCCAATAGCTTTTCCACTGTTCATGTTTCTCAATGTACATATTACTTCTTCGTTGTTTACTTTTTGTTCTATTTTAGTTGTTCGTTGTGGAATAACTTTTGGATCTATTCTTTCTATTGTGTATAATGAGGATTTTAGGGGTCATAGTGTATGTAAATAATAGATGAAAATGATCGAAATCTTTTCTCTTTCTTCTTGACTTTTTCTCTTTATGGGTTTATCGTCTTTAGCTTCTATTTTTTGGCCTTCCCAATCTCCTTCTTGAAGATCACTTGCCAACATTAGTTTGTTACAAGGGTTTTCCAGTTGTAGTATTGGCACACTCTTCGTCGTTTGCCTTTTGGTGACCATTTTAATAAGTTTTTTGTCCACCTGCGGTTCTGCATTTCGTCACATAACCATACCGACGAAGCGTTATACTCTGATAACAGATTTTTTTCCATATTTCTTTTGTTTTGAATCTATATTGTCTCGTAATTTGCAGGCATCTTCTGAGTATGTATAAGGTATAACTTTCAATTATACTATGGAATATGTTTTTCTTAATTTCTTTACTTATATTCTTGTTCCATAAAACTTTGTTCAATGATTTTAGTTGTGATCTTTCTTGTCTGACCCTGTTGCGTCTTCTATTGATCCATTCTATGTATAATTTTGATAATGTCAGATGATATCAACTACAATCTGTATGTCTTGTTGAACTCCGCCTATACAGATGTATTCCGTCTTATTTAGGTTAATTTTCAATTCATAATTCTTCAATACATCCCTCAATGTTTCAGCCATTAATGTCATACATTCTTCGTTTTTTTGTAAGAGTTATTTTATCATCAGCAAAAAGTAAATACTTTAATTTCCCGTTTTCTATAATCGATTACCTTCTTTTACATTTGTGTGACTCTTGCCGTTGATAGGGTGACTTAAACCTCTGTAATTATTGCACTTTTTTAAAAATAGGAGATATAATATATGCTCCATTTGATTGGGATTTTTTCAACTTTCCTAAAAATCTTAGTTAGGAATTCTACTCGTTTTCTTCCTTCACATTTCAGTAATTCCATCTTGATCCCGCCTGGTGCTTTATTATTTGTACACTCCTTTGGGGCTACATATGTTTCTTTCTGTTGGTATTGTTCTCGTACTCTGTTAACAGTATCTTGTAATAATCTATCCATTCATCTATTGGTATTACTATTTTGTTTCGTTCCTTTTATTGCTTCACGCATGTTTGATAGTTCTCCAGTAGATTTCCAGTAATCTGTGATGCTATCGCTTTGTTGACATACGTTATTCTAAATTTCATTTTGTTCTTCTTCCACTTCTCTTTTAACTAATTTTTCCATCTTTCACAATTAACTCTAATCTTGTTATTTAGCCTATTGTGATATGACCGCTTTATATTTTTTATTATATCTTCCAGTTTATCACTTCATAAGTTGGAGTTTCCTTCTCAATTACTCCTATTGCATCATAGGCTCCTGCGTGAATGAAGTTTACTATGTGATCGTACATTTTCGTGGGGGATCCTTGCATGTGCAGCTTTGAAACGCGTTTGGTATAAGTACAGTAGTTCTGTTTAATTTCTCTTAATTGTTTATATTTATTTCCTGTGTTTTTTTACATACCTACCATTGCCTAAAAAGTTTCCCACCACCATGTAATGGCTTGATCCACATTCTGGCCTTCGGTATACTCTTCTATTAATATTCACTCCAAATATTCACACCAGTATTAAATCTATGATTGATTTCAAATTTATACTAGGTTGTTCCCATGTATATCGCTATTTTGAAGAATGCGTTTTGTTACCGTATATTTGTGTTCTATGCGTAACTCAATCAGCCTGTCCCCATTGTTATTCTGACCTTTTTCTCCATTCTGTCCGGTTATTGAATTATTTCTCACATTTCCCTCTGTTTCGTGTTTTTTGTTAATGGTTTCTATCAGTACTGATTTTCCTGCCTTGGCTGTCTTACTTTTTGTTACTGCACTTCATAAATGAGAATAATTACGATGTAATTGATATCCTTTCGTATAATATTTACCAGGGACCTATTAAGGCCCTTGGACCCCTTTTGGAAGGTGCGAATGTTTTGAAAGAAAACGAAACTTCGCCTCAACCAGCTACCTGAGTTTCCTTTCGGAACATTCGCACCTTCCAATAGCAGTCCAGGTTCCTTAATACGTCCTTGGTAAAAATCGTGTGAATTATTTATCTTTTCTTCTTATTTCCTTCTTTATGACTACATCTGGTCTATGTCTGTCATTACTTTTGTTTGTTTTGCATTTATTCTTCTACATTGTAGTAGCTACCGTTATTTGTCGGTTGACCCATGGCTCCTTCACTTCTGTTTACTAAAATTTTTTTGCGTTTTCATTATTTCTAAAAACTTAATTGCCCCTACGTATTTCTTAGGGCTCCTTCACTGGGAAATGCGTATTTCCACCCGGAGACTGTTTACTTTAACGAACGTGTGAGGGTTTGATGTTAGGACGCTCTATGAATTGTGTTTTTTGTTTTGCGCTAGAGACGAGTTGCTCCGTGCAATATTCTCAAGAAGTGTGTTTCTTTTTAAAATGCCAACAACCAGCGTTAAACGTAAGAGGAATGTCTTAACTATTGAACAAAAACTAGATATTTTAAACAAAACTGAAAAGAGTCGCATACGTGATATCATTACTAGTAAAAACAAAGTGAAACTTTAAAGGATCGACGTTTCAACAATTTGATGAACCGCATTTCAAGTAGTTTCTGCAGCAAAGATCAGATGGCGTACCAACCTTCCCAAATATACAACGATGACGAAACAGGGTTGTACTGGCGAGCAATACTTTAGCTCCAAGTAGTCCAAGTAATAAGATTAGTGGACCAGGGTATAAAAAAAATAAAGATCGGATAATAGTTGTGTGTTGTGGCAATGCGTTTCGCGGCTATAGACTGAAGGTGTCTGTGATAGGAAAGTCAAAAAATTTCCGGGTTTTTAAATACATGAAACCACAGAATCTTCTAGTACGCTATTATAATCAGCAAACTGCTTAGAACACGTGTGACATCTTCTAAGATAGGTTTCATAAAAAGTTCATTCCTAAAGTAAACTCTTATTTGAAGCCCTTCTTCTTATGGATAGTGCTCGTTTTCATCCCAATGAGGCAGCCATAAGCTCCGATGATGGAGATTTCTTTGCTCTCTTTTTTCTACCCAATGTTACATCGGTTGCTCATCGAGGTGTTATTGAGACAATGAAACGCATCTATCGAAAATAACTTATGTTGAATGAGATTGATCGTTCACGATCAAAAATGTAATGTTTACAGAGGCAAATGAATCATGGAACCTGATGATATAGAAACCAGCATAACTGAACTAACTGCACTTTTGCGTAACGTCGATGAGTTCAAAGAAATTGATGCAACTGAGGTTGAGCGATGGACCCAGTGTGACAAAAATGAGGCCAGTACATCACAACCTGATTCAAACGAAAATGAGAGCCAAGACAAAGAAGGGCGGTAATTCAAAGAGTAACTAACCGAGAGGCTGAAGAAGCTGCCAATATTCTACTAGACTATTTTGAGCAACGAGAATATACGGACCTTGTCGATATTTTGAACATGGGTAGAATAGGTCACAAGATTAAAAAATAATAGAAGAATTTTGAGACAAACCAAAGTGACACATCCCTGTTATAGTTATAGGCTGGTCGGCCGCCAATTCATATGCAAACAAGATATCAAGAAAACCACCGTTTTTTATGAAACTTTGTACATGGACCTTATTTATAGTTCCGCAGATCTGATTAGATTTTGGCATAATCTATGTAGTCAAAACGGCCGTTGACCTACATAGATTTTAAAATTTTTGAAATATTTAGAAAATATTCATTTAAACATTTTTGTTTTAAATAAAAGTTGTTACACACAACTTTTGCTTAAATTATTTTTTAATCCGATAAGTAATTACTGAGATATAACAATCAAGTGACACTAATCATTGTAACAATATTAATTACACAAAAAAAGTTGAAGTAGAAAATTGTTGGAAATTCTATTGTCTATAGCTTTTGTTTGAACCATTTTTGTCTAAAACGCAATTTTATTTTCGCTTTGTGAGAGTGAGAATTTTCAACTCGTCTAAAAGAACTTAGGTGCGCGATACCCGGTTTTGTCCGACGTACTTCCGTAGGTAGCGTTTAATGTCTTGGCAGTGAGATTCATTTAACCATTGTTGGACGATACTGATATGTTTACTTCGATTTTACAAATTGCTTTGAGGTGCACCTTTTCTTAATAAATGTGAATTTATAAATAAAATGTCAGGAAACCGCCGTACAGATTTTTATAAAATTTTGCATATGGGTTTTATATACAGGGTGTTTATGAAACATTGACTTTATTTTTAAGAGGTGATTAACCACCTTAATAGAAGTTGATTTAACCCAAAACACCTTAATTAAAGTTGCATAATGAGCGATTTTTTTTTTAATTGATTAATTATCTCGGCTAATCCATTTATTTTTAAAGCATTGTCCACATTGCATTTTTCAGTACCTCAATTTCTCTAACATGGAAACAATCTAGTGACAACAAAATGAAACAAATATTTGACAAATGTCATTAATTTCTCAATTTGCCAAACATTTGTTTTATTTTGTTGTCATTAGATTGTATAAGTGTGTGTTGATTAAGTTTAAGTAAATTTCAATGGCTCTTCGAACCAATAGTGAATATGTTGATATGATATTGGTGTATGGGGAAGCACATCAAAATTCTGCGGCTGCAAGTTGTTTATACGCCGAGCGGTTTCCCAATAGGCAAACGCCTAACCAAGAACATTTTTGGATATACAGAGGGGTCCAAAACGATGTACACAGTCTTTGACAGTAAATATCTTGTAAACAAAATGTCCTAGAGTTACAATTCTTTCGCGGTTGTGTAGTGCATTGTTTTCTCATGGCTGTAAGACTGACTTTTGAGCAACGCAAGGCCGTACTGAAATGGTATTGGAAGTTTGAGAACATTCAAGAGGTACAACGACGTTGGCGGGCTGAGTTTGGTACCGATCCACCAACACGTCGAACAATTGCCCGTATTCGGGATAAATTTGAAAATGATGGGACTGTTAAAGATGTGATTAAAGGAAGAACGGGGCGACCACGGACAGTAAGATCTCCAGCTCGCAGTGCTGCGGTGTTGCAACTCTTCGCACGATCACCGCAGAAATCAGTGAATCAGTGTGCACGCGAAAGTATGGTAAGCCGATCAAGCGTGCGGCGAATACTGAAGTCTGCAAAATGGAAGGTGTACATTCCACGATTGTTGCATGCTATGAACGAAGACGACCCGGATCGAAGGGTTGAATACTGCGAGTGGTTTGAAGACATGGTTCGTGATAACGAGGATTTTCAGGGCAAATTATCTGGTCTGACGAGGCTCAGTTCAAACTGAATGGAACTGTGAACCGTCACAACTGTGTGTACTGGGCTCCTGTAAATCCACACGTTCACGTGGACAAGGAAGTGAATTTACCTGGTATTAATGTGTGGTGTTATCTGTCATCGCGCGGGTTGATTGGCCCTTTCTTCTTTGAAGGTACTGTAAATGGTGAGGTGTATCTCGAAATGCTACAAACATCGATTTTCCTTGCTATTCGAGAGATGTTTGGCGATGAGGTGTACTACCTACAACAGGATGGTGCTTCACCGCACTACCATCGAAATGTAAGGGCGTACTTGGATAACACAGTACCTGGACGTTGGATAGGTCGAAGAGGTCTTATTGAGTTTCCATCACGGTCTCCAGACCTAACACCACTGGACTTCTTCCTATGGGGAACATTGAAGAATGAAGTATATCGACAGAAGCCAGCTACACTGGACGCACTACGAGAATCCATTGAAGCATCATGCGCAGCCATCACACCGGACACACTGGTAGCCGTAGTTCGATCAGCAGTTCAGCGGCATCGACGCTGTATAGCTGTTAATGGTGGTCACTTTGAACACATATGACTATCTGTTGAGAAAACAATGCACTACACAACCGCGAAAGAATTGTAACTCTAGGACATTTTGTTTACAAGATATTTACTGTCAAAGACTGTGTACATCGTTTTGGACCCCCTGTAGTACGTCGTGCAAGAGAAACTGGTGCACTGCGTAGAGAACGTGGTGGTGGGCGCAGCCGGCAGCAACGTACTTTAGATGATGAAGAAAAAGTGCTAAATCTCGCTGAAGAAAATCCGTCTACAAATACGAGAAAAATATCTCACCAAGTAGGTGTTTCTGATCGTATTTGTCTGGCGAACGCTTTGTGAAAACCAATTGTTACAAAAAGTGCATGCTTTACAACCTGAAGATTATCTTCCACGTCTTCAATTTTGCCGATGGTTTTTGCAACAACATGATGGAATTCCAAATTTTTACCTTTTGTGTTAGCTACCGATGCAGCGCAGTTTACTCGTAATGGCATAAACAACTGCCATAATACTCATATTTGGGCGATTGATAATCCACACGCTGTTCGTCGTAATTATTTTCTGGTCAGATTTTCAATAAACGTTTGGGCTGGACCGGTTATAATACAACTTATTGGCCCTTTTGTCCTTCCGAATCGATTAACTGGAGATCAACATTTATTTTTTTGCAAAATAATTTGCAAGAGCAATTGTAAGATGTGTTTTTGGAAGTATGTAGACAAATGTGGTTTCTACAATATGGGCACCCCCTTATTTTATTCGTCTAGTTCGGCACCATTTGGACACTGTCTTTCCAAATAAATGGATTGGCCGAGGTGGTCTTATTCCATGGCTTCCTGGTCACCTGACCTGTCGCCGCTACATTTTTATTTATGTGGTCTTATGAAGACGATGGTATACACGAACGACAAAATAACCCCTTAAAAATAAAGTCAATGCTTCGTAAACAACTTGTATAATAGTACAGATGTGATTAGATTTTGGCCATAATCTATCAAGCCAAAAGGGCCATTAATTAATTTTCGAAATATTTATTTTGCCCATTTTTTCATGTTTTTTATAACATATTCATACTTTCCATTCGTTCTTTGACGTTTATTAGTATCGGGGCGATGTGGAGTCCTGCGGTAAACGTTTGTTGATTTTGTTACCTTTTTATGCAATTTCAAATTTAGTAATCCGTGGTTTACAATATCCCGTGCCTCGCCTGGTCCCGTGGAGTACGAAAATTTGAGTTCTACTGTACCAGGTGTCTGATTAAGAGAGGTAACCCGCTCTATCTCTGAAACTATTTATCGTACAACTTAGGGAAAAAATCTGTATATCAAAGTCGCATAAGAAAAACAGCATAATTTCTAGCAGTTTCTCTTGGCGTCTTTGTTTTTTTTTTCCTTTAAGTTGTACGATAAATAGTTTCTGAGATACAGCGGGGTTACCTCTCTTAATCAGACACATGGAACATTGATTCTCTGCAATTCTATGCTTTAAGAATAAGTTAATTTTGCAGAGACCTTTTTAAACCAATGATGCGTCATCTTCTCTTCGATAAAAAGAGGTCCGTAAAGCTGCACCCTCCATATCACCAATTTTGAAACTAAAGGGCTAGGAATTATGTACTTTTTATGTGCTAATTTTGTACCGACTTTTCTACTACAAAATTAGGTTGAAATGTGGGAGCTGTGGCTTGCGTAAAAGCTACACCCCCCTATACCAGAAATCATTGAAAAGGTGTTCCAATCGCAAAAAGGGAAGTACAGGTATTATGTACTTTTTATGTGCTATGAATTTAGATAAGACCTGGTACGGTAAGGTCTTCCCCTAAGAAGATATAGGAAATAAAGACTTTATCGATTATAACCGTCTAGTGATATACATACGATATGATCTAACTACACCGAGGGATCAATATATAGTAATGAGGAGAAATGTGGTGAGCAACAATGATGAAGGTAATTAGATAGGTAGGGGTGAAACGGGTAACAAGGGCAAGGGAGAAGGAAAAAGAATTTCTGAAATGTATGTTTTTATTAAAAATTATGTACACTCATGAAATTTAAAACTTGGACACCACAATTTCTGTAAACAAAAGTTTGCACATTGTGAAGCGGGCTTAAGGGTATCATTTACAATTCTAACAGCAGGTAGTCTCAGCAGGGCTTATCTTATAGAAGGACTGTAGAATGAATCATTACACTAAGCACGTTTTAGAAAATAGGTAATTTACGTTGCTTACTTAATTTTTTCTTTAAAGAATATATTTGAAGGTATCGCTAATTAAACACCATAGCTCGATTAATTATCGAATCAAAATTTTGTTTAGGAAATGTTTACAAAATAAAATTAGAAATAATTTTGATTTAAAAACGTCTACAAGCAATAACTTTTAAATTAAATCAAAAACTAAACATGGTTATTTGGGTTGACTGATTATTACTTATTTTTAAATAAATCTAACCTACTAATTATTGTAAGTTATTAAAAAAAATCATTAAACTCTCTATTCATAATATTTAGTCCTTACAAAATGTATATTTTATGACGTTTCATTTTTTCTGTAGTTAATATAAAAAGTGAAAATAAAAACTAAGGCAATTCTTATTGTCAACGTATATATTTAGTTTTTGACAAGAATTTATTACATAATTATAATTAAGATACCAAGTTATAGTTTAAAATTAAATGAAAACTTTTTTTTAAATAAAGGTATTACTATATAAATAAATATAAGAAATCAATAATGGGTGTGACCTCCATTATTATTGATACATTCTTGGAGGCGTCTGCTCATTGACGCTATCAAGGTATCAATATAATTAATATTAATCGTTTCCCATGCGGTATCAATGGCTGCAATTAGTGCATTACGGTTTACTGGTATAAAATTTGGCCCTTGTTGTCTTCGGATAACAGCAAGTATTCGAGCCCAAACATTTTCGATAATGTTAAAATCTGGGCTTTTGCTGGCCAGGGTAACAGCTCCAAGTTATTTTCTCGTATCCAATTGCGCACAACCCGCGAAGTATGAATAGGGGCGTTGTCCTTTAACAACAAAAATACATTATGAAAATGTTAATTCAACAGATCCCGAACTATTTTTTGAGAAAGTATAGTGAAATAAGAATACTTACTTGTTGGAAAATATAATCTTCGTCTGGATAAAACACTTCGACTGAAGGTTTCATAATAGTTTCTAAAATATCTAAATACGCAGCAGAATCAAGACGTCCATCGATAGCCCAACAAACTCCTGGACCCCGCGCGCTAACCCAACCCCACACATTCACAGAAAAATAACCACTTCGTTTTTAGGACATATGTGATTATTTTCGTAACGAGTTCCTTCCATTCTAAAAACTTTTAGTGGTCCATCGTTGCGGCTATTGAACGTTTTTTCGTCGCTAAAAATCACTCGATTCCAAAATTCCAAAGGTTCGTTCACATATCGCCTTGCAAATTCCAGACGACGTCTCATATTTTCGTCACTGAGAACTTCTTTCGCAGCAGCATTATACTTCTTTATTCCCATCTCCTTTAATCTTTTTTGTGCAGTTATACGGCATCCGGGAAAATGTGTATCTGCCCTGGAGTATGTAGCAAATGGTTGTTCTGTTACGTAATGAAACAACTCGAGATCTTGAGCACGTGTAGATACTTTAGGTCTACCACTTCCGATGGCTCTTTCCAAAGTGTGTTCAAGATTCCATTTTACTCGGTAATGCCCTACGGTGCTTTTGGTATATCTAACATACGTGAAATTTCACGCACGCTACGGCCCGCCGCTAATTCCGAAACAATCCGCGCTTTCAAATCAGCACCGAGATGAGGTGGCATTTTCACAACACTTGAAATTTTAAACTAAAATGGAATTTACATTTCTTACTTTATTTATTGGTTCACACTACCCCTTCTCAAACAGTAGGTAATTGTTTATTTATTACATACTTCTAATGACCAATGTAACAACCCTTAGAGCAATATGACTCAAAGGAAGTAAATTAAACAAGCAAGGATATTCTATTGTTATTGAAACTTATTCATAAAGTAAAAGCCATTTCCTTATAATGCTAATGGACAGGATTTTCTTTTAAGTATTAAGATTACAATAGAGGACTTATAAACTTTCGAAAATATCTAATTATAAATATTTACACTGCAATTGCGCTTTTCCTTAATAATTTCTTAGCAATAACATACACGTTCTTGGTTTTAAGTTGTCATAAATTTGATATGATATAAATTTGTGTTTCTAATATTACATCACAAACTAATCTTTATTCGCCAAAAATTGTTGCTTAAGTTGTAAAGCTTCGTACACACCTGAACAACAAACCGAGCAACAAACATAACAACGAACCGAAAGTCAAACAGAACGACAAACGATCTTTTATGATTTCCACAATCCGAACAACAAACGGAACGTTTGTGCTGTTCCCATAATTATTTTCAGTAGTTTTCAGTTCATATATATTTATTATTGAGAAGAGAAAATTGCGGAAAACAAGAAGATAGTGCCAACCAAATTTTTACGCACAAAGAAGAGTAAAAATTATAATTTACTTCGCTTTTTTTTATTTTGGAAATTTCCCGCCCAAATGATGCTAATAGGGACATCATTTTTTCTTGCATTCTTAAACACTGATTAATTTAAAACATTTTTTTCTGTCAACTCCATAATATTACCTAAAACACAACAAACCCACAAAAGGGAGGACAAAAAATAAATAATTTAATTCTCCCGCATAAGTTTGTTCGCCGTTTTGTTTAGATTCGTCCAAACCTGCAAACGCATTCGCGCGCATTTTCTTTGATGTCGGAGAAAAAACCGACAAGTTGCGGGAACGCCGCAAACCGTTCGTGGAACAATCAGGACTTGCGAATCTGTTCTAAAATTCGTACGTAGCACCGTCCAAATTAATGTTCCGATTGCCGTTCGGTTCGTTGTTCTGTTTGTTCCTCGGTTTGTTGTTCAGGTGTGTACGAAGCTTTACAATAAGCATATTAATATGAACTATATCTTATGAAAGGAGAGTTATGTAACTATAATTAACGACTTAACGTTACGTTAGTAGATTCCATTTACTATTTACACATATTTTCTTGGAACATTCGATAATTAACTATCGGGATATGATGACCCTATACTTCGCAGGTTGTGCGCAACTGGATACAAGCAAATAACTTGGAGCTGTTACCCTGGCCAGCAAAAAGCCCAGATTTTAACATTATCGAAAATGTTTGGGCTCGAATACTTGCTGTTATCCGAAGACAACAAGGGCCAAATTTTATACCAGTAAACCGTAATGCACTAATTGCAGCCATTGATACCGCATGGGAAACGATTAATATTAATTATATTGATACCTTGATAGCGTCAATGAGCAGACGCCTCCAAGAATGTATCAATAATAATGGAGGTCACACCCATTATTGATTTCTTATATTTATTTATATAGTAATACCTTTATTTAAAAAAAAGTTTTCATTTATTTAATTTTAAACTATAACTTGGTATCTTAATTATAATTATGTAATAAATTCTTGTCAAAAACTAAATATATACGTTGACAATAAGAATTGCCTTAGTTTTTATTTTCACTTTTTATATTAACTACAGAAAAAAATGAAACGTCATAAAATATACATTTTGTAAGGACTAAATATTATGAATAGAGAGTTTAATGATTTTTTTAATAACTTACAATAATTAGTAGGTTAGATTTATTTAAAAATAAGTAATAATCAGTCAACCCAAATAACCATGTTTAGTTTTTGATTTAATTTAAAAGTTATTGCTTGTAGACGTTTTTAAATCAAAATTATTTCTAATTTTATTTTGTAAACATTTCCTAAACAAAATTTTGATTCGATAATTAATCGAGCTATGGTGTTTAATTAGCGATACCTTCAAATATATTCTTTAAAGAAAAAATTAAGTAAGCAACGTAAATTACCTATTTTCTAAAACGTGCTTAGTGTAATGATTCATTCTACAGTCCTTCTATAAGATAACCCCTGCTGAGACTACCTGCTGTTAGAATTGTAAATGATACCCTTAAGCCCGCTTCACAATGTGCAATCTTTTGTTTACAGAAATTGTGGTGTCCAAGTTTTAAATTTCATGAGTGTACACTTGATATTTTACTATTAAAAAGCTATCTGCTGGCACTTTAAGTGAATTTTGTACCGCAAAAACTCTTCCAGTAATAAGCACCGAAAAAGGAAAAATCGCAATTTGTTATACTTCTAACTTCATTGTCGGTAATAAAGGATGTAAAAATTATCTACCATTGATTTTAAGGTGTCATCATATTCTACTATCAATACGATATGTTTTGGCACTATGTCTGAATTTTGTACCGAAAAAACTCTTGCATTAACATGCTCCTAAAGAGGAAAAATCGCGAGTTTTTTGTGTACAAAATTGAGACATAGTGCCAAAACATTTTATTATTTTTGCGATTGGACCACCCTCTCAATGATTTCTGGTATGGGGGATGTAGCTTTAACGTAAGCCACACCCCCCACATTTCAACTTTAAAAAAATATGCCTAATTTTCGGTACAAAACAAAACATAAAAAGTACATAATTTCTAGCCCTTTAGTTTCAAATTGGCGTTATGGGTGGTGCAGCTTTACGGGCCTGATAAAAAGCATGTAAGAATTGAAAATGTTCTTGTAAGCAACTACTCATCACAAAAAAAACATTTTTTGCTACAAAGTTTGTAGGCATTTGTTTTGAGATATAATACATCATAAAAAAACTAACTAATTTTTATGGTTCAATTTAAATTTAGTATTTGAACTTCCGTATTCTACCACTGAAGGTAGGTACTTATACCAATATGAATAATGATTTTACAAAAAAAAATTGTTTATAAATACATACTACGACGAATGTAACTCTGAAGGTTGTATAATAATATAAGTAAATGTCAAATCTTCATTAACATAAGAGAAATTTTAAAATTACGTTAATTTAATTTACACATTTATGACTACGGTAGTGATATATTAGGATAATAACATAAGAATCTATTCTTTATATAAAAATGTGGTGTTTACAATGTAGTCAAAAACCACAATTGTTTATAACTACGTAATGAGGCTCATTACCATTTCTTTATTGGTCAAAAGAACCATGAGAAAAATTGCAACGTTAAAGTGCATTGTCCTTCGTTGAAAGGTTTCGCGGCACAATTAAAAATTATTTAATATTAATTAATTATGACATTTGGATCTTTTTGTTGTAGTACAAATAATGAAAGTTGGTTCGCGGGCATTACCGAAACTTCCTCAATAATTCGACAAATCAATTACCGTACGTACTTAACTAAGAAAACAAATACATACACCGTGTGACCTTTGATATCATGACGGGAGAAACAGGTAAATTGAAAGTCAATCAAGTATTTTCAGTTTGAACACCGATGAGTCGTCTGCAAAAAATGTTTAGCAGTTGCGGTGTATACGCGCGAAGGTGAACAACTTACGTGCGGCGGTGAAGAATTTTTTTTTGACTTAAGCGCGCACCGTAATGCATTTTAACAATTGATTGGATTATAATGATGTTTGTGGAAATCTATTGGTGATTATTATTATTTTTGTTTGGTAGTGAGTGAACACACGCAGATTATTGACAGGATCTTCTGGATTTTCAGCTAATTGGTGAGCGTGTATTATTATTTTAATTCGATCCGATATTAAAATTGACCCGGAAGTTGAAGTACAGTATTGATGTACATGCGCTTAATTATTTCTCGGTACTAATTTTCGTTACGTCAGGTCAACATCATTTTTCATTGATGATACTTAGAAATATTAGAGGTCGCGTCACGCATAACTTTCTACAGATTTTGGAAAACAATAAATTGATGGGAAAACCGGTAACGTACTTTTAAAAGCGTCTTCAAACTTTCTATACAGTAAAAGCGATAAAAAAAAATTATGATAAAACGTGCATGCATCCTACTTATATTGCAATCTAATCCTATGTTGGCAGATTAAAAGCGATGAGGCTACAATTTGCAATCATAGGTAGAATCAGCGAAGAAGCTGGAGGGTCTTAGAGGTCGTCAACTTTTAAAATATTCACGGCCAATTAAAAATTTTGCTTCAAATTCCTGTTTCGCAAAAAAAACAGTCTTAAAGCATTTCCTAATCAATCGGACAAATTTTTGTGGAAAAAAGTGGAATTATGTAACTGTACCCAGTATATACTTACTCGATGTAGGAATGTCGACTTGATGCAAAAAAAAAGTATGACCTTGTGCAAGTTATGCTTCAACTCCCTATATTAATGCTAGTTTTTCCACATTTTGCTATAATAAACATTACTAAACCATTAAAAACGAAAATAACTGTTTGTCAAGATTAAATACAAATACAGGTTGGTGATAATACGGATTGCAAACTTGTTTGGGCGAAGAAGAAACGGATGCTGTAATTTTTTATTGTAATGGCAATACTTAGAACTTGTTTTGATTCTTGTAAAAAAAAAGCTGGTATTTATAGTGGTATTCAGTATTCTATAAAGTTCGTCCGTTTAGTTTGAGTTTTTTTATTCTGTATTCAAAAAAACGCCACACTTTGATAGTATTGACTCTCGAACAATGAAAGCTTCAGACTTTTCAGACATCGAATTTGCAAATTGAATACTTAGCGGTCATTATTGAAAAAAAATCGAGAAAGAAGTTTTATTCCCTCCACATGTCTTAAACATTATGCGGTAAATATTAGATGATTTTAAAAGTCAAAATTTGGACAGCTGTTGATCTCTGATGCTTTTTTATTCAATACTTAATTACTGGTTTTTGTTCAATATAATTACACAAAAATGTTATTATTTGCAACTTTCATTTGAATTATATTTTGTACCACGCATTTTTTTCATGTTTCATCTCTCAACGGCTACATCAGGTACTGCTGATTCATAGTACTAGTAGAATTTATTTTTCTTAATATTTAAAAAAGTATTGGCCGTTATTAAATGTTAAAGTGAACCCTAAATTTTATAAATTAGTTAACAGTTATTTTGTGACCCCTTATTTTCCCTTTTTTTCTGTGAATTTCTGTCACATCTCTAAAAACTCCATTTTAATGAAACTTGAAATTTTGTTTTCTGGTTCTTAAAACCACCGCGAACTCGCGCTTTTTAAACGTTTTCGGACTGGAATTCAAACTTAAAATTTTGCTCGAAAATGAAAATTGGGTTTTAGAAAAAAATAGTTCAATTAAAAATTATAGATAATAAAATTTCCTACAACCTTCGTTCCATAAATTTTTTTGTATAATTAACATTCCTAAACCTTGAAGTAAATGCTTTGCCAAGACGAACCAATCCACTATTGCACACGGGTTCGTCACCACACTATACAGGTTTATACTGATCTTCTGGGGCACCATACATAACACTTACTTCACAATACTATATTTGTGTAATGTACCATAGGAATAAATAAATAAAATTCTTGGAGATTCTTTTGAAACAAAAAATGTCTAAGAAGTAATTACTAAACGGATCAAAAAATAGTTTAAATAAAAGTTATGTATAATGAAATTACAAACAACTTTTATACGAAGAAAAAATGTGTAAATGTAAATTTTTGTAAATATTTTAAGAATTCGAAAATGTATGCAGATTAACGGCCCTTTTGATTTGATAAATTCTAGCTCAAATATAATCAAATCTGCGCTATTTTAAATAACACCCTTATTCCAAGTTTCATAATGATCGGAGCAGTGAATGTTTTTCTTGATATCGTATTTACTAGACTAAAAATTATTTTTTCTTTAAGGGCAAGTTATTGAACTACTATCAGATGCTAAAAAGGCTTTTTTACTGTTTAAACATTAAAAGCAACAGTTCTTTGTTTTCATAACTGTTTAGATTGGTACCTCGGTTATATCATATTATGAACGTAACAGTAAAGTACCAACCTAATTCGTCAAAAATAAAACGCTACTATAACACTCGAGAATCTCGACCATTTGAGAATAACACATGAAAATCAAAAATAAACGCTTGATATCCTGACTCGACTAACGCCTCTCCAGCAAATTTTTAAGCTCAACAATTATTTTGTTTAATTCTTAGTAAAATAATCTACTATTTTTTCTTTCGGTTTTTCTCAACCTTGTTGATCCTTCTATGGGAGCAATTGCGAAGGTAATTTCAAGTAAACACCATAACATTGTTCAGGTTTTACATCAATTAATTGTTAAATACTTTGATAAAGACTATGTACGGTTAGTCGAAACCGGTCGAAACATTGGCTAAATGACATCTATGATGTTTGCCTGATAAATAGGCAATTGAAGACTCAACAAGGTTAAGAAAAACTGAAAATTAAATCTAATCACAAACACCAAGGAGTTCCTAGCCAAATAAAAAGTTACTACAATACTCCAGAATCTGGAAAATTAGAAAAAAAACACATAAAAACCAGCAATAAACGCTGGAAGAAAAAATAGTCGTCAGCAAACTTTTAAGCTAATGAGTTATATTGTTTAACTTCTAGTAAAACTATCAACCATTAGCTTTATTTTAACATACATTTTAACAAGTCTATTTCGTTGGAAAATACGGAAAAATAGAGTATTGGGTATAGAACATTTCATCTAGACAAAACAAAATTTCTAACGATCTTAATAAAACACGCTTGGTCAAATGTACTAATTGCAACATTTATTTCATCATTTTCATTATTTGTTCATTTGAAATTATCTTTTTTCAAGACACTTTCTTTAATATGTCTTCGTATGTCGGAAAACTCATGATATGCAGTTATGCACGCCAACTCTATCTATTTTCATAACATGTTGGGCAGGAAGTCTAAGTCAGCTAAGGGAAGATCATCTTTCTCATGCCCGTCAACAATTTCCTCTTTAATTTTAGCAAACCTTGCTTTTTTGAATAATTTGTCAATTGTTTGTTCCATGAGATCGAGATGCCACGTTTTATTCAAATCTTTAATGGTGTCAAGTAGTTGGATTTGCCTCTTCCACATGAGCCAACATTTTTATTACAATCCTTTTTCTGTAATACCTCTTCCGGATTTTTATAATACATTTTAGGTTTTTTACAATACCTGGTTCATCGGTTCTAGAAACCGGTAAAGGTAAAGATCCCAACTGAACGCTTTCTAAATTTTGTCTGTAACGTTTTAAGAAGAATTTTCCTGTTTTGAGCGAAAAACTTTTTGTCCAACTATTTTTTTTACTTACAGAGAACAAGTAGTTGTAACTTCTCAATTCCACTCATATTGTCCCTAACAGTATTATCTCCTTTCTGTTTTTGTCACCATTACATTTTTCATCCTGAAACGTTAGGGTTGTCTTGGGCAAGCATAAGCATTTTTTTACCAGCAATCATTGACTTGAAAGTCTGCTGAAGCCGAGGCTGAAGCATTATCTCCATACACCCACTCCTGAACGATATCATGTATTTTCCTAAAGTTACCTCACCATCCCACGATACTAAAAAGTTTTCACGCTCCAGGTCAGCAGTGAAATCTTTAGCTTTCTCTCTAATTCGAGTTTCAGAAACAGGAAGATGTTGGACAAGTACATTATAGTAACCTATTAAAGCACAACTTGCAAGCTTTTTCCGTTTGCTCTTAAAATGACATTAATCTGTTTTCTAAAAGTTTGTTCTTGTTTTTAAAATGGTTGCCGATATCCCAAATTCTTCTGCAATGTAGTTCTTTCTCTATTCACGTTTTTCCACTTTGTCTTTAAACGTTAAATAGTTTAAATTTCTGTTCGACATTTTGGTTTCTGCAGAACTATGTACTTCCATCCATTAAATATTCAAAACAACTGGGTGCTCGTGATCAAAACATTTGCTTGTTGCACAATTCCGTGAAAAACATTAAATTATTTCCCAGAAAATTTTAGTTACGCTTGGTTCAAGTTCCACTATGTTCCACAGACACTACGATTCATTCACAGACCAACTAACTTCGTACTTACAATGTTTTGAAATTTTTATACGGAAGAGCTTGCTGCTATAGTAATATTATTTGAAGAGGAAGAGAATGAAGATTATGTAGAAATCAAAGCAAAGGAGGTTTGCTGTTCATCCGATGAACGTGAAACGAAAAAAGGAGAGAAAGTTTCACACTCTTTTTAAGGAGCTTGAAGACAACGAAGAAAGGTTTTTCAAGTATTTCAGGATGATAAATATGAATTAAATTAATTAAATATAGGTAGATGCCTAAGTTATTGGAATTACATAAATCTTGTCTGTCGTCTATTCATACCACCCGCATTGAACCGCACAGAAAACATTCTTGTTGGCAATGCTGGTACGTGTCTGCACTGACACGCTCCGCTCACGTTTGCTAAATGTGAACGCTCCTATATGTTTTATATATAATAATGTTTTTGTGTCTGCCACGTTACGTGTTGGACACGCTCTGTTGCTAGTAGATATGAATCGAGCTTATTGGTAGAACAGATTCCTTTCGAACTGGTGAACAGGCATTTTCATGGCATCGCATCCGTTTAATCATACGAGAGCAGTACAAAAACTAAGTAAGAGAAATTTTCTTACCCTACACTTCCATCTCTGTAGGCTAATAAAGTTTACTTGCTGTTTCGTACATTTTTTTTTCTAAATATCCCGTATGTGAGCACTTTGAAAATAAACTTACCTCTACCTTCATGTGTTTCAGAGCAGTGGCGAGGTGGTATATTTTTTAAGAAATTTGAAAAATGTGTCGTGTATATCATCCAAAGCCAGGGAGTCGCAAATATTGCGATTATAACAAGGAAAGGTTAAAGGCAGCAGTGGAAATGTACAAAAGAGGAAACAGGACACTGTGTCAAATTGCCGAAAAGTGTCAAAGGGTTGCACCTAAAAAAAACAGTTGGTCAACCTGTTCTTAAAAAAGAAAGATATAAATGTTGCAGCTATATTGACTGCTGGTGATTGGGGTTACTCAATCGAACAGAACGAAATACAAGAATGGCGGCCGGTTACATACAAGAACATTAAGTCACTAGAGAACTCAAAAATTTAAAAACAGAAAGACTTGTTTGAAGGTTTTTTTTAAATGTCATCAATCAATGAGAATGAGATGTCAATCAATAAAATTGAGCAAAGCAAACAACTATTTTGACAACATGGAATTTTCCCCTTCGAATCCATCATCAATTTTGATGAGATCATTTTCACCGATGCGATGATACGGGTAGAAACAAATAAAAATTTTTTTTGCCAAGATAATTCGAGTTCAAGAGATCGATACGCATTTTCCGACCAACCCTCGTTACTCAGAAACAATTTTTTAACAGAAAGTTTCACCGTAGCAATTTGGCCCTGTTTTATCGATTTCTAGATTTTAATGCAATTGCAAAAAAATGGAGTTGCCAACTGCTTGAAAAATATAATTTTCTATATTTTAACGTAACTCTAAAGCTGGGTATACACATGCGAACATTTGGCTGTAATGTAGCAGATACGCGTAACATGTTTGACCGTGTGTACGGAGCCTTGTAACATATTTGTTACTCGCGGCGGACCATGTTCCACCAAGAGTTGTTAAATTACTGTGTATCAAAGAAATGTTTGAGGCGATGTTACGTGTGGACGAGATTCGTGTTACACCTTGTAACATCCCTTGGTTATTGAAATTACAACCAAAAAGCAACGCACTTTATTTTTTAAGGTTTACTCTTGAATGAATAAAATCGTTACTATTTGAAAGTACCAGATAAGTTTATTTACTACCAGGTGACGTCACACTGGTTTCACACACTGCCACGTGCAACGAAAAAAAATCATTAAAATCTCGCGAAACGGTTATAAGTTACAGTAACGCAATGTGGATTTTTCTAGCTGCTCAGTCGTCTTAGCCCCCACAAAAAAAAATAGTTTTTTTGACGTTTGCACACGAAAGACAACAGCTACCACAGGCTAGCACAATTTTGCGCAAGGTTAGCACGGAGTTATTAAGGTTTGAATCTGGGGGGGCTAAGGCGACCTCAGCCTCCCCACAAAAATATCGAATTTTTATTATTTGCGCACGAAAGAGAATAGCTAGCACAACTAAAAATAATGTTAGGACACCTTTAATGACATTGTTATTGAGGTTTGAATCTTGAGGGGCTAAGGCGACCTCAGCCCTCCAAAAAAAAATATCGAGAATAGCTAGCACAGGGTACCACAACTTTGCTCAACGCTAGCACACTATCAATAACGGAGTTATTGAGGGTTGAATCTGGGAAGCCAGCTTCCCCACAAGAAAATTTCGAACTTTTGACGTTTGAACATTAAAGAGCTAAGGTGGCCTTAGCGCCCATAGATTGAAAACTCAAAAAGTGCGCCAGTAAAGGAGGGTTAGCGTTGCGCAACGTTGTGCTAGCTGTTCTCTTTCGTGTGCATACTTAAAAAAATCTAATTCTTGGGGGGGCTAAGGCGACCGAGTTGATTTTTCTGGATTTGATTGAATTATTATATCTGTACGAACTGAAAATAATCGCTTGTGCACGCACTATTAAGTTAACAACCAACGAAAACTATATTAAAATACAGGTACCATAAGGCATGCATTCAAACACTCAAATTGCGTCATTTCAGTGCTTTAAGGAATAAAAAAATCACTTTTAACATTATTTTTAATTAAGAGGATCGATCAACATATTTTCAATGAAATGTTTATAATAAGTTTTATACAAAGAATCGTTTTAGTTATTAAAATATTTTTTTCTGTATTTATATAACTACACAATTCTTCCCTCAAAGCAATTTCATATCCGGTTATGTTTCGTTTTCTGTTTTGTGCTTTTGTTATTTTTAGTTAGTTTTTATATCGCGCTGTCACTTATCGCTTTTTTCACTGTAATCTTCTTTTTATCTTAATTATGTTGTTTATGTGGTGCTAACATATAAACTTGATTATACAGGATGTGTCGATTTATTGTATAAGTATAACAAAAAAAAATTAAATTTTGTTATAATCGTAATTTTCTGCGGATTGTTTACGTGAAACCGTTTTTTAAGTACGGGCATAAAATTTTGAAAAAGAACATTCACTTCAAAATTGAAAGTTAAATTTCTTCAATAGTCTGCGGTTTACTAGCGTTCGGTATCGAAAAATGGTCATAGATCAGTTCCTTGAGATACTCCTAATGTAGTTGTCCAAACACGTAGTTATTTAAATGATTTCTATATCTATTTGATTTTAAAACTGGTCATGAAAATGATTAATCCCAAAGTTGTGTTAAACGGTTTTTAAAAGGTCAATAGGTCTAACGCGAAAATATATTCATTTATTTTATACATGCAAAAAAGGCACCTTGTATGTTTTTTGTTTTCAATTTTTACTTTCCTTTAAGAAAAAGTTAAAGTTAATAAAATTCCAGAATTTAAATAAGTTTTTTAATGAATAAACAAGAGGAGACGTTTCTAAATTGAACTCCGGTGTTGTAGGATGTCGCCTTAATGTTTTATTTATTTAATAGCATCAATTATCACCAGAATTAATTTCTTTTCTTACCAATTGTCATTTACGAAAATCTTAAAAGTATTTAAGTAAATTTATTACTAACTTAACATATTCATGAATAGGTATTAACTTGAAACGTGTCTATTGTTGTGTGTAAATGCGGATTTCGAGGTCATCAACTTAACAAAAAACCTTTATGCGATTATGCAAATGTCACCTTATGTCAAACTTCTATTTATATGTCAATAACATTATTAATGTATAAACCGTAGATCAGAAATTTATTACGGGGTTTTGTTGGAAAATTGATTTTTATTTTTACGTCGTGGACGTTCTTACGGTAGTAATAACTCTCGTCCTTTATGATTATTACATTTTAAATCCTTCCTATATCTTAAATTCAAGATGATATCATTGGCTTCTTTGAAAAAAAAATACAAATGTTGTCACCCATGACTTTTATAAACGTTGATTATGGAACGTCGAGTTAAAGGCCACCGACATTTACAGTAAAAAAATGTGAATTCTTATGTTGTTATGTAAACAAAAATGAGTTTTGTAGGTGCAACTAAAACCGAATATTGCTTTGGTATTTTAAGGGACGATATGGAATGGAATTATTGGTTAAAATTTCCAAAGCATTTAGAAAATCGAATTACAATTATTTGTTGGTTAAAAGTTCTAACTGTTCTAGTATACAGTGTGTGCAATCAAAGATTACAGATTTGTGCGACTATTTCAAAATACCTTCGTTTTTCTATTTTGTTTACATTTACTGCATTATAATAAACAATAGTTATTTACGTGACATGTGCGTAAACAGATTCTTTCGGGAATGAGTGCCGGTTTGCCAGCATTGGCACGAATATCCGAATACTGTTTCCGCACAAGTTGCGTATACTATTTTTTGCACGATATTTTTCTAAATTCGCACTTTCCTATTTCTGATATTAAATGACAATCAAAACACAAAAATAAATTAGTAAGCTGTGGCTATAACGTAAATGCACATAATGCATACATTTGTCATCCAGTTAACCTATTTAATTGTCAAACTTTTATTTGAAAATTTAAATTGTTTTTCGGCATTTACAAAAATACAAAATGCGTAAATTGCATTCAAAATAACGAATAATGTCAGTACATCAACAATTTGTGTGTACAACGCACGCTAGTAGTTCTATTTACATAAAAGTGACAAATAATATACAAGCTGTCGTTCGTCATTTCGAATTTTCAATTATTAATTATTACAGATCCGAAAGAGTTTTTGCTATACTAGGGATGTACTTATCTGGTAGTTTTACATGCACTGAGTGCAAAAACATTTTTTTTCGTTCTCTGAAAATATCTACGAATTTGACAAAAGCGAGAGAATTTTTGGAAATTCATTTTCTACAGCTTTTAGTTGCTTTTACATAAAACGCATCGTTTAGATGTGGAGTTCGGTAACTAATGACTTATTTAGAGTTTTATTTTTCTAGCCCTTACTATACAGGGTGTTCAGAAACTCTCCTGACAAACGAACACCGGAGATTCCTCAGATAATTTTAAGACAATTTAACCCAATTCACCTAGTCCGAAAATGGTTCCTAAGGGAGCTAGAGCTCTTTGAAGATGGCGCCTTGTAAATAGTTTTTTAAATACCTCCAGAACGCTTCTACTTAGAAAAGCAAAAACTGGTATACTTGTTTAGCCTTCAGAGATGAATCGATTCCATGAATTGCAAATTTCTAGTACCGGTCATGGGCGTCTGTTTTGGGTAGGTCAACGGTTATTTTAACGCATACCTTTTTGTCTTTAACTTTTAAACATTTGTGACACTAGATTATTAAATTTTCAGGTATTCTAGTACTAAAAGGTACTCTTACTTTAAGTCATTAGGATACACCGTTTTCTAGAAAAATGGATTTGAAAATTTTTGTTTTTTTGTCATTAAAGTTAAATTTATATTTTTGCACTAGTTGGCTCTGAACTGCCAACAAAAGTAAAACCTACGTTTTTCATTGTCAAATTGTTGTCAGTTCGCGAAGTTTATCTTTTAATTTTTTACTTGACCAGGCGCCATCTTCAAAGAGCTCTAGCTCTCTTAGGAAGCATTTTAGGACTAGGTGAATTGGGTTAAATCCGAGGAATCTCCGGTCTTCGTTTGTCAGGAGAGTTTCTGGACACCCTGTATATAGTGTGTTCCCGCACTATACTTGTAAACTTTCTTATTTCACATTTTAGGAATAAAAGTCATATTTCATAAAAAGTTTTGCTTCTTTTAGCAAGTCTCCAGTCACTACCAAAATTTTGATATAACATACGGGATCGTTAGAAAACGAAATAACGTGAAATTTGGTTAAGAGTAAAGTACTTTGTATTTAAACGGAACGTAAAAGTATTATTGAAAAAAGTTGTTTGAAATGTCAATGGAAGCTCAAATATTCATAATCAGAATGTTCTATCTTAAAGTTGATTTTTCGTTTCGTCGATTAATAATGATTAAACAAATTTAGCGAAACTCCAATTTATTACACAATTAGAACAAAATACAAAAGCAAAGAAAAATTATTCTACATGTTACCCTCCTCGTTCTATACATTTTTCAACAACTGCTCAAAATTTTTTGAACACTAGACGAATGATATCTCCATTTATCTCTGCTATAGTTTCTGTAATTTTTTGTTTTAAAATATTTTCATCATCCTGGAAATCAGTTGCATAAACTTTTTGCTTGTATTGACATTTCTTTTTCCAGCAGTACCTTGACTTTCCTTTCAAATTAAAGGTACTTTACTCTTAACCAAATTTCACGTTGTTTCGTTTTCTAACGACCCTGTATGTTATTTCGAAATTTTGGTAGTGACCGGAAACAAAAAGCAAAACTTTTTATGAAGTATGACTTTTCTTACTAAAATGCGAAATAAGAAAGTTTACAAGTATAGTTAAGTGTTTCCGGGGACACACTGTATATATTCTTTAACCCGTGTTTGTAGGGCCCTATAACCATAAGTAATGAGTCAACATATTGTTCCTTCTATTAAAAAAATTCTTCTTGTTTTCCTAAAGCTAGTGAAATTGTGAAATTATGTCATTATTAATTACCATACGAATAAATAAAATAAATTATTTAAATAAATAAAACTCAAGTGTAATTAGGAATAGTTAGCATATTCTATCCAAACACCTACATACTCAGTGTTTCGTTGTATTAGTGATCAACAGTGTACGATATTTTCAAACTGAATTCGCAAAAAATAATAACGGTTTCGAAATTGATTCTTTAACTTCAAAATTAATAAATAAATGTGTCATTATTATTCAATAAGAGAATATTAAATTTAACACATGCTTATAGTGTTGTAATTAAAATGAAAATTGTTAATTATTTTCCTGTTATTGGAAATACACTCCAAATGTTCAATGCATGCAAAGCAACAATTTATGTGTTATCTTCAAGTTTCCAAGTTAACGGAATCTTAATACAATATATCAACATTTTGAGCGGTTAGTCACTCTAACATTGACAGCAACTGACAGCACATAACTGTCTTATATCATGACTTATTAAACATCAGAAACTTGCTCAATTAAAGTTATTGTTTAAAATAATTTCACTAAAAATAGATTAACTATTGCACATCGTACTGTAAATTATCTTTACAGCTAACAAATGCTCAAACGAATAACTTTAGTGCTAATTACTAAGTCGTTACCTTGACATATTTTTATTGATTCGTGAAGAATAGATTTTTAGTATCAAAATCAACCATTTATTTAAATCTGACTTATTTAAAACAAATTTTACGTGCGGCCTACTACGATGACGCATACTTTATTTTCTAATCACACTATAATTTATGTTTAATTACTCAAATTATAGTGAAATGTAACTATTGTAAGTGATAACATCTTGATAAGAGTTGTGACGATTGATTTAGAGCATTATCAGCATGAGGTCACTTCCTCGTAGTTTTCGGGAAAATGCAGTGTCTAATTTAAAATATGCTCGTGTTCTAATGTATTAAAATAAAAATTACTCTGAAAGAGACTTCACAGATTTTCTGTTCGTTCTGTTTTTATTTGATGTATTATTAAATTAGGATATCATCGCTTGGATGTTCAAAATTTAGCCCATGGGCACATCTGAAAGCGGATGTTTATAAAACCTATCAGAATACCTATTTTCGGGCAGTAACATTTGGTTATTGCTTTAGTATTTTATTTAAGCAGTAAAATATACAAACGCCATACATACTCTTAATATTTCATTAAAATTTAAAGAAAATTAAATTATTAATTTAAATTTTTATCAATAGTACATTTTGAAATTAAGGAGGCTGTAATTTTGGAAACTGCCGTAATTTGGAGTCTCTGGATTAATATATTATACTCCAAATTACTATTTTTTCTGAATAATAGTAGGGAAAGCGGTAATATCTTACATTTAAATGCATTTGCAATTATTTTTGAGCGTTTAGTATCAAATTAATCGAAAAAATGACACATATGAATATTGTACTGTAAGATGACGATACCATAAGAACAATCTGATTTTTATAAAAAAAAATGGAATTGATATTGTTAAATAATTGTTATGACTCGTTGGTTCGATTAACCTTTTCCTCGTAGAAATGGTAAAGGAAGTAACTTGGTTCGCATATACAATATGTCCCCCTAAGTTGGAATCATATGAAAACTTTTTATTATTAATTTTAGAAAAGAAAGTTATTCTTCATAAAAAGTTCTGCATGTTCTAAAATCTAAAATACAGTCATCAAATATCAATTTATTTCAGTCGTATACGAGGTTTGTCAAAAAATATGAATTTTACTCAAGAGTAAAGTACCTTTAAATTTTACAATATCGGAAAATGTTATCAAAAAGTTGATCAGAAATAAAAACTACGTTCAAATATGCAATTACATCCATTTACATTAAAAATTAAGTTTATTTTGTTTTTTAATAATATTTCTATTTTGAATGAACATTTATCTCTTGTGATTATTTATTATTATTTATGATAATTTTACTAAAATATTATAATATACTTTTACGATGCTGTGAGTCATTTTATTTCTACAGGGTGTTGAACTTTTATTTTTCAAAAATGTTCAATAAAATAATAATAATGTAAATGGTTGCAATTGCATATTTAAACGTAGTTTTTAATTCTGCTCAACTTTTTTAATAACATTTTCCAATATTGTTAAATTTAAAGGTACTTTACTCTTGAGTAAAATTCATATTTTTTGACAAACCTCGTATACGACTGAAAAAAATTGATATTTGATGACTGTATTTTAGATTTTAGAACATGCAGAACTTTTTATAAAGAATAACTTTTTTTCCTAAAATTAATAATAAAAAAGTTTTTCATATGATTCCAACTTAGGGGGACATATTGTATATTTATTTTACTGTACAACGCTAATATTTTAACGTAATCTTTAAATTCAAACCTCAGTCGCGACCAAAATGTCGGAAAAGTAAACGTAATTCTTAACATACCGCCTCATTTGAACCAACAAGTTTAATATTTAATACAAATAGATACATACAAAAAACATAATCATAATCTTGTTTTACAATAAATACAAGCAAACACAATAATATATTATGCACCAAGGTTGTGAAGTCTGTCATTATTACCTTAGCACCGTTTAGCTACCGCCCTCGCGAAATAAGGTGCGTAGGCAATAATGGACTTTACAACCGTGGTGTATATACAATTTTTTCCACTACTAGCCAAATTTAAGCCAAAATAAAAAATAAACATTTTTCTTGTAAAAATCAAGTAGCACAGGAATGCAAATAAATCAAAAAGCATTAAAAGCTACATACGTTGATAAACCAACTGCAACTGATTCACTAAACACTTGTGTGGCATATTTCACCTTCATTTTCTGAAAATTATACGGAGTAATATGTAAATTAGTTGATTTAGGAGCCAATCGCAGCGGTTTAGATTTGTCTGACATGTAGAAATTTTAATGTCTTTCCAAGATGCTTTTTTGTTATTAAAGATTATATCGTATTTAATCAAGTTATTTTGCACCGACTTTAATAAATAAGGAACAATCGAAGAAATAATAGATTTTTTTATCGTTTACGAGAAGGTATGGTTTTTCCGGTGATACATCTATTCTTTTAATTAAGTTTTGAAAATTTTACTACTGCCCCAACATTGGCACCGCATTGTAGTTGTAGCTTTTCTATGCAGTTTAATACTAACGACTTCAATTGTCACCTTTACATATCGTATTTGTAAAGATGTAGCACAAGAGTTGTTTAAATTTTTTATATATAACTCTAACCATGATCACGTAGCAGTTTGAGCTGGTCAAAAATTTAAAACCTACTTTAAAATTAACATTTTGGGGCTCGTAAAATATAATTTTAGTGAAAATTGTTTGTATTCCTCTGTATATCTCCTGCTTCTTAGTAGTTTATTTTTTAAGTCCACTTGGGCTGTCACAATTTGTGCTCTGCTTTCGGGAAGTAATCGTTGGGAGATGTTAACTTCAATTGAAGTGCTTTCTTTTCACGTTGCAATTTAAGAATGTTCCTCCGTAATTTTCTTTACCTAAGAGTATTTAAGCTGCAAGCTTGAGTAGTTTTGGTATAGATAGAGATGTTAACGGGCATTTATTTACATCGATTCTGAGAACACTTGTATAAAACGTCTAAAAAATTTCATTTATTACTTTGCCAGTATACCTTGCATCATTTGAATATTAAAAAAAAAAAAAAAAAAAAAATTGTAAAGAATAAAAAATTTTTATTAAAAATATGTTAAAATTTAAAAAAAAAAAAAAAAAAAAAAAAATTATTTTTTTAAAAAAAATAAAAAAAAAAAAAAAAAAAAAAAAAAAGTTTGAAAAAAAGGGAGTTAAGAAGTTAGGGGGGAAAGGTAAAAGGGAGAGAAAGAAGGGTTAAGATTGTAGAAAGGAAAGAAAAAAGGGAAAAAGAAAAAGTTGTAAAATAAGGAAAAGAGTGAAAAAAAAGAAAAGAAAAAAGAGAAAAGGGGGTGGAAAGGGGGGAAGAAAAGGGGGGGGGGGGGGGGGAGGGGAGGGGGGAAAGGGGAGGAAGGGGGGGGGGGGGGGGGGGGGGGGGGGAAAGGGGGGAGGGGGGGGGGGGGGGGGGGGGGGGGGGGGGGGGGGGGGGGAGGGGGGGGGGGGGGGGGGGGGGAAAGAAGGGGAGGGGGGGGGGGAAGGGGGGGGGGGGGGGGGGGGGGAGAGAAGGGGGTGGGGGGGGGGAAGGAAGGGGGGGGGGGGGGGGGGGGAGGAGGGGGGGGGGGGGGGGAGGGGAGGGGGGGGGGGGGGGGGGGGGGGGGGTGGGGGGGGGGGGGGGGGGGGGGGGGGGGAGGGAGGGGGAGGAGGGGGGAGGGGGGGGGGGGGGGGAGGGGGAATAAATTTAACAGTCCCCGTGAGATAGAAGGACCCAAAAAAAAGCAATTTGCACCAAAAAAACAAAAGAATGTTGAATACACATAGCTTGTAAGCAATCCTTTGAATTTGTTTGCCATCTGCAGTAAGGATAGTAGCTACCTTCGAACTCACGTTGTCAGGTTATCTTGCTGGATGAGTACGACAGCGTTGTCGATTAGCAAATTTGGAAGATTTTGGAACCATTTCACGCGTCTTTGATATTCTGGAACAACTTTGCGGCTCCATCGTTTCCAAAAACATTGGATTATTTTCTGCATATGCTGATATCGTTTCTTCAAGTAACATAATCAGTGTCTGGTAATAAACAAAGCGGTCTACCAATGAGGTAACGTCCGGGTGTTAGCGGGTTTAAATCTGAAGGATCTGAGGAAATGGGAGACAAGGGACGTGAGTTCAATACAGCTTCTATTTGAATTAATAGGGTTTGAAAATCATCATAAGTGAAGGAAGTATTACCGACTTTACCCCACTTTCCCACATTCCTCTCTGATGGGGAGTTCGTGGAAAACCGCCAGAAAAAAATTTGGTTGTTGTTAGGGAGAAAATTAGAAAAGAAGAATTTTGAAAAAAAAAAAAAAAAGAGGGAAAAGGGAAAGAGGAAGGGGGAGAAGAGGGGAAAAAAAAAAAAAGATAAAAAATTTTGTTTATATTATCTGCCTTTAAAAATACATATAGGTCACGCATTTGATTTGAGGCACCTACAAAATTTTTAGATTTTTTTGAGGTATTTGAAAATGGTTTGCTTTTTTTAAAAAAAAAATTTAAAATTAAATAAAGCTGTAGTTAAAAGGTTAAAAAAAAAGGTCTTTTTTTTTTAGAAAGAAAAAAAAAAAAAAATTATTTTTTTTTTTGCACCTCTAGGTTTTGCGGTCTTTTATCAGTATCGGGCCTGCATAGTCAATGCCTACGTACAAGAATGCAAGAGTACTGTTTTTGAGGCGCAAGTCACCCATTTTAGGGTTGTAAAAACGTAAAAATTTAACCCAATTACGTATAATGCGTTTACTTAAGCTTCTACCAGAAATCGGCCAATATTTTTTCGAGTTTATGCTAGCAATTGTTGAGCCCCAAAATGCAACATTGGTTCATGAAAATGTTTTAAAATTAATTTGGTAAATGTACCATGTGATTTAGGGAGCAAAATAGGAATTGTTTTGTCGAAACTATAGATAGAATTTCTTATCCTACCGCCTACTAGCAAGATTCCATCAGAATCCAAAATTAATGCTAAAATGCGCGATGAAACATTATTAGGTTTCTTAGAATTTAGTGCTTTGATTTCATTTTGGGCTTATCATAGTTTTACCAAAGTAAGAGTTGCCCTTTGTAAATGAGTTGTCGTTAAAGGACCTGAAAGTTTTAATTGATTATTTATGGTGCAAATATTGCTGAACCTGAATATCCATGCAATAACAGTATTAATTTTGAAAGATTGGAGTATCTTGAAAATATAAATCACTTAAGAAAACGCCCCTGGAGATTAAATGCTCTTTTAATACGGCTATTCGATTTGCCACAAACGTTTTGTATTTGTTTGAAGGGGAATTTATCCAATACAGTCTGTCCAAAAAATGATTCATTGACGTGCAAAGTAAGAACTTCCGTAACAGTTTGCATAAATTGCGCAAGGAGCACTGCTGCGCATAACTTCAGTCTAGATAAGGTTGAACCTTTAATTGGAGTGATTCTAGATTTAGAACAAAGCAGTCGAACTGATATAATACCAGACGAATATAGACATCTGACGTATACACAGTTGACAGTTTTGCCAAATTTTATACATCTAGAAAATTTTATTACATGCAAATCCTGATTGCAAAGAAAAAAGTAATGTTTCATCCCAAGAAAAATGAATTGCCATATTTTTTGCAAAATGAGTTTTTCCTTTAAAATAAAGGGAGAGATCAATCCCAAAGGATCAAAAAGACGAGCTATTTCGGATAAAATAATTATTTTGTCAATTTGTAGTTTTGTACAGAGTTGAGAGGTTTGGCAAAGTATCAGAAGAAGAATTCCATAAGATCCTTAAAGTGTTAGCATGCATACTAGAAGGTATACATTAATTTTTGCACATCGTCAGTTGTATCTGACTCAGTCAATAGATCGTCAACATAAAAACTATTTCTTATTACTTTAGAAGAAGATAGAATTTTTTTGAATTTAAATCTGCAAAATACTGTAAGCACTTGGATGCTAGGTAGCTGGCGTGTTTGCTGTACCGTAAGTAAGTGTTTGCAATTGGTAAATTTTAAAATTTTCATTGGGGTTTTCTCGCCATAGTATTTGCTGACATTTACGGAAGGGTTCTAGGACTAATATTTGTCGATACATTTTTTCGATATCGCCCGTTTGTGCAATTAAGTTTTGCTTGAACTTTAACAATATTGAAAACAGATTACTTTGAACTACTGGTCCTACCTATTACTTGCGTATCATTGAGAGAAATATTTGAGAAAGTTTTAGCTCTACCATCAAATAGAACTCTGATCTTGGTGGTAAGTGAGCTTTCTTTTATGACGGAGTGATGAGGTAAATAAAATTCGAGTATGTCTGCTAAGTTAATTCCAAAACTCAAGCCTATTTTTATTTGAGCGTCATTGATTGGTTTCGGCTCAATTACTGCAGGGTTAGAAGCAATTTTCATGTTTCCTAATTCCAAATTTTCGCGCATGAAATTTGAGTACGATAATTTTGCATCGGGATTTTTGGTTAACATTTTCTGGAGTTTTATTTGCTTGGGTGCTACGGTTTTGGAATCACCCAATTCATTTAACTTATGATTGAATGGAATCGATACAATAAATCGACCATCGTTCCTAGAAGTGCTGTTCACAGAACCTTTCTGATGTAGATAATTTGGATGATTCATATTTCGGTTGAACATTTTCAATTTCTCAAAAACCTTGTACCAAGTCTCTTAAGTCGTTAATATTTGGAGAATTGTTTTCTATTAAAAGATTTGAACAAGAAGAAGAACATGAAGTATGGCAACCCGAAACTATCCAACCAAAAACCGTTTTTTGTAATACATATAGGTTTCCTACTCCTCATTGATATTTGGCCTATACACAATAAATTATAAAAGAGAGAAGTACCTATTAGAACATCTACAGTAGAGGGTACATTAAATTTATTGTATGCTAGGCGAATGTTACTAGGTATTTCTAAGAAACTGTTACTAATGAATTTCAACGGCAAATATTCAGATACTTTAGGAATAGTTGCACATAGCAAGTGAGTTAGAATGAGTAACGTTTGAATTAATTCAAAGGTTTTTACTTGTGAGTTGAAGTTTAGCAATCGAATTATTCGTAATAAAATTGATATGAGACCCAGAATCAAGTAATGCTCTGGCTTTGTGACATCTTCCGTCATTGGCCTTTACAAGTATAATGGCTGTAGGTACTAATACGTGTTGAGAATTACCTTTGATGTATGATCAAGAGACTGTTTAAGATTTCAAGATCACTATTGGAAACTGGAGTGACCTTGTTGTCAGTTGAAATGCTACAACCTGATTGATCATTAGCTTCCAAGTTGGACGTGTTATATTTTTCCATGTGCAAGAGGGCATGCCTGACATGAATAGCGAGAACGGCATTTGGTTTGGTCTGAGTGATGAAAACAATATTTACATAATTTTAGTTCATTGACACGATCTATCCTGTGAATGTGCCAGAAATTTTGATCAACGACTCAGCGTATGATTTAAATGGCGATAAGTACCAGTTACGCTATTTGTTAAGGCAAAAGGCTACTTGAAGTGAGTGAGGAGATGAGAATATATTTTGGTGTTTGTTCTTAGAAGTAGCAGTTGATGTTGTAACAATTTCTTCTAAAAGTTGGCAACGTTCTGTTAGAAATTTGTTCATATCATTTAGTGTGAGAATTTCTCTAGGCTTAAGTTTACTAAATTCCTTTCTAGTTTCAAAATCGAATTTGGAATTTAAAATGTGGGATATGAACATTGTTTTATAGTCAAAGGGAACTGTAACATTTTCAAGAGCCCTCAAATGCGTATTGAGGTCATCATGAATATTCCTTAAATCGCAAGGATTGTCTTTGGTGACAGGCTTTAATTCAAAAATTGCCTTTATATGACGACCTACTCACAATTAGTTTTACATTATGAAATCGTTCACATAATAAATCGAAGGTAATTTTGTAATTCGCATCTGTAGGTTGAATATTCGAAATTAATTGACTTGCGGTTCCTTTTCAAGACTATTTCGTAAGTACACTCATGAAATTTAAAACTTGGACACCACAATTTCTGTAAACAAAAGTTTGCACATTGTGAAGCGGGCTTAAGGGTATCATTTACAATTCTAACAGCAGGTAGTCTCAGCAGGGGTTATCTTATAGAAGGACTGTAGAATGAATTATTACACTAAGCACGTTTTAGAAAATAGGTAATTTACGTTGCTTACTTAATTTTTTCTTTAAAGAATATATTTGAAGGTATCGCTAATTAAACACCATAGCTCGATTAATTATCGAACCAAAATTTTGTTTAGGAAATGTTTACAAAATAAAATTAGAAATAATTTTGATTTAAAAACGTCTACAAGCAATAACTTTTAAATTAAATCAAAAACTAAACATGGTTATTTGGGTTGACTGATTATTACTTATTTTTAAATAAATCTAACCTACTAATTATTGTAAGTTATTAAAAAAATCATTAAACTCTCTATTCATAATATTTAGTCCTTACAAAATGTATATTTTATGACGTTTCATTTTTTCTGTAGTTAATATAAAAAGTGAAAATAAAAACTAAGGCAATTCTTATTGTCAACGTATATATTTAGTTTTTGACAAGAATTTATTACATAATTATA
>JALBCR010003191.1:0-27249 GCA_030710515.1 Abscondita cerata
CTCAATTGCTTCGTTCCAGTTGCGTATTATATCTTGTTCTGTTTTTAAATATTTTTATAGCTATTCTACCGCATCTAGGCATTTTTGTATTTTAGTTCTTTCACTTCTTCTGTTTCTATTTATGTTTCATTGTTTTTGTTTTGTTAAAATATTCTTTCTATTATTTTGGTTTCTTCTGTTATAGTTTCTCCCGTATTTTTGTTACTCTTCTATTCTGCGTCATCTGTCGCAAAAGTTTTCAGTGTTCTATTTCTCTATGAATCTTTTTCATTTTCTCAAATGTTTTTCAATTGCTCTTCTTTGGTTATTTTGATAATTTTTTGTTCTTTATATTTCTTCTATATTTTACGGTCATTAATCGCTTTACATGCTTCAATCTTCTCTGACCAACATAATGCCATTCTGTATTATATTTCTGAAATATACCTATATATAGGCTTCCTTTTCTTGGGTTTCATTATCCATCTTTCCAGTTTTCTGCGTGGTTTGTTCGTACTTATCCATTGTTCCCTCTGATATTTAATTTAATTCATATTGAACCTCTTGTTTTTTCCTTTATTTGTCTCATATACTTATCTTTTCTTAATTTACCTCACCATAAAGAGTCATACTAATTTCTGGTTCTCTTCGCTCCTGAATCTATTATCCTATTCTTCCGTTTTTCTCTTTTTACAAGTATGTAGTCAATTCCTACTTCTATGTTTAATATTTTATTTATTTATTATTTCCTCTTTAATACCTTCAAGTAAAGAAAGATTTTAACGAAGCTAAATACGACTGCTATGATTATCTGACAGTTTGACAAACCCTTGTCATTTTGTGCAATAACAAAATTTTCAGTACATATTCAACTCAAGAAAATGGTAGAATTATTATAAAACACTAGAAGTGACGCGCAATACGACCAATGCGAATATTAAGAAAGCGTACAGAAAATTAGCACTAAATTGGCATCCAGATAAAAATTTACAAAACGTCGACGAGGCGAATAAAAATTTCGAAATTTCAGAAGCTTACGAAGTTGTCCGACAATAATAAAAGATCGCTTTACAACAAGTATGGCGGGGATGGATTATTTAGTCGTGAAAAAATTAAAGATAGGATTTTTAATGGTTCTTCCAAAGAATATAAATTTTCTGATCCAGAAGATATATTTAAAGAGTTTTCGGCGACTCATTCTTTAGCAGTTTCTTCCGGTTGCAATAATTATTCGGTAATAGCGTATAAACAAAGGTAACATATTCACAAGTTTGCAACTAGAAAAAATTGTCTGTTGTTTTATGTAGATGCCGAAATTGCAGGATCGTTTTAATAGTTCAGATTCTTCGAGTAGTTCAAGAACTACAGTTAGTGATAAGTACAACGTCCGATGCTACTTATTATAAAAACTTCGACATCGTACGATCGTGGTAAAAAATCACTACCAGGACCGTGCATGACAACGGAAAGAAGTTATAACAACATATATTAATGATATTCTTGTGTCTAAATTTGTAAATAGGACTCCTAAAAACACTCTTAAAAGTCCTTCGAAGTCGTTGGCTAGATAAATCATTAATCTTCGATTAACAGTCGGTATTGTAGTTTTGAATGTACTATATGTATTAACCGTTTACAAATTCGTATTGTGTCTTTAAAATAAAATTAGAAAATATAGGCTTCTTGTTATACGTTTCCAGCTATCGCCTATTAAATATTTTGTCTTGTTTTGTTTTCCGGTTCGAACAATTGAAATATACTAAAATTTTCAAACGAGTTTACCTACTGACAGCTTAGGGGCAATTTTGGGAACAACTGAAAACAGATTTATAACTGTATAAGATTTATAGATAAGAAAAAATTTAAATCGAATTGCTGGTCAAGTGGTCGCAGTACATATTTTCAGATGTGCGGTCTGATCTCTGTGATCAGAGTATATGTCGTGGGCGGCCTGCTTGATCTGCCTGGGGAACCTAACATGGCTTCTTGAGTAGTCAATATGGCCGACCCACCCATTGTTACATATCAAACTTGCGATACCATAATGAATAACAAATAATTTATGGCACTTTGTTTATAAATACACATACAATTAGTTTCTTTTCGTTTTATTTTTTAGTTGATGGAATTTGGCTAATTTAACCAGTCTGCATTGAAATTAATTTATAAATGAATACTTACGACTATTATTTACATTCTTTCCATCTTATTTATAAATATAGATGATCCAAGTTGTCAATATCAATTTATTTATACAAATGCTCGTTGAGTAAGTATCTTTCAATTCTTTTTAAGTTGTAAAGCGTCAATCGAGGATTTTTGCCAGTACAGGATTCCCAAGTTTACGTGTCATTATAAACAATCAATTTTATTTTGAATTTGTTTAATTTAATTAGAGGTTAAGTATTAGTATTATTTGTTAGTTAAGTTATTCAATACCTACCTATTAAACTTAGTTGTGCACTAACATTGATTTAAAATTCAAATTGAATTTTATAAATCTTGTACAGCTATATCAAAAGAAAACTAACCACTTGTCAAATGCATATTAACGTTCGGCCATTTGAAACACAAATTCAGTAGCGTTCTTAAATCTTACAATAAATACATGAAGATTCTACCTTTGTAATTGGGTAGTTTCAGGCTTCAAAAAGTTAATTAATCTAACATTTGCATATAACATCTATTTATTTATTTATTCGTATGGTACATTTTAATATTGTAATGTAATGTAGTGTATGTAGTGCCCCAGAAGGTGCAATTGTGGATTGGTTCGTCTTGGCAAAGCATTTGCTTCAAGGTTTACTTAAACATGCCAACCCTTACTCACCTTAGTATTCATATGTAATAATATTAATTAAGTGTGTAAACATTATAGAAGAAGTAAATAAGAACATAAAATACTGCCAGCACTGTATTGCATGACGACATAAAATGGACCGGTCAAGCGCCAGTCACGACAATGACAAAAAAAATAGTAGGTTAAAGAAATAGCAAAAACAAAATAATGGATAATCAGTAATCCTATGTACATACTACTAAGTAAAGGTTATTGTGAATTTCAAGAACGGAAATAAATTTTGTAGTTTTAAAATGGCTCAAGGTCATTCAAAAGTAGTTTACGTTTTATATGCAAAATTGACTCAGTGTCGCTTCTTTACCGTATTTCATATGCATTATGTTCCTGCTGTTGATTTTCAAATTCAAATGTGGCATGAAATGTAATAACATGAAAGCTTTAATTCAAGTATAAAAAATTATCAAATGGCCACTATAACTAATCAGTGTTGCCAACTCAGTAAGTTTGTTTTTAATTACCGTATACTTATTTTAGTTTTACGACTTGTTTTTCGTATTGTCTACCAGTCCGTTTTTTTTTATTTTTGGTAAAGATCATAAAGCGAGTTCTAGGATAAACTCAACAAAATTAGGCAATATGATAAAATACGCTATCATTTATAAGCATGATTACATTTGTAAGGATATGCAATTGATAACTAACAGGCCAATACCTAGAGTATGAAAAAGATTAGATGAAAGCATAGAAAAGAAACTTGTTGAACGTTAAAAAGGATGAAAAGGGACTGAAAGTTTGACTTGTGGTTGTGGAGGAAGATAGAGTAACACATTTTGAAGAAAGGCTAGGAAGAAAAAAGATAAAGAAAATCAGATTAGCCAAAGATAGTTGAGAATAAAGCATTGGATTTTGCATTGTTTAAAAAAAACTTTAAAGATAATAGAAAGATTCGCGAACAGGTTTATCTAGAGGTGCGGCTTAAAATTGTAGATTCTTTGTCTTTCAAAGCTTCTTTTAAGAAGATGTTTGTCAGAATATAATAGTTTTTATAATCATTTTTTAAAGCGTCAACTAAAGGTGTGAATTATTCAGATCTGAAGAGGCAACTGCTTAATAATTTTTTGAAAATGTCAAAACATTCAAATTTAATTTTGTCAATGGCACAATACAATACAATACAGGATAGTACTTATGAAAACCTTTTGGGATAGGCCAGTAATTTAACCCATAGATAAGCCACGCTATTCCGACCATCAGTCAGTTTTTGATTAATGCAAGTAGAGACAGACATGCTCCCAGAAATATGGTGGCACGAAATTTCCAGTGGCATTGGCTATCAGCTCCATTATGACTGTAGAAGCTCTCCGTTTTTGGGTAGATGTCGTTTTGTTAATTGGTTTTTACCCCATTTTCTCAAAATTTTTGGCAGTTACAATTTGTCCAACGTTATATACTTAGTGACCTCAAATCTTGTATTGTTTGAACACTTATTTTTTAAATATTATTGAGGGAAGCAATCCAACAGTATAGGCATTAATGGCGGTCGTTCTTTACCAAACTGGTTCCTTCAGTTGCATAAACTTGAAGTATAGATGCCTTTTTTTTGTAATCTCACGATAATCACAGTTGTAACGATGATTACAATAATTGTTTCATGTTTATTAATACAAGCTGTTAGATTTTAACGAGTGTTTGCTTAATGGAAGATGAGCTGCAACTGTCCCTGTTTCTTGAAGGTAACTGCAATACATACGCCAGAAACTTATTTTTCTTAAAAGCCAATCTATAGTATAGATGTGACTACAGTGAATAATGTACTCTTCTAGATTGAATTTGTCAGAAATCAAGCTGCTTAATTTTTCCACTTTACTGCTCCAAACTGAAAATTGATTTTTATCTTTATATACCAGTTGTGACCCACATTATTTTGTTAATTCCTGATCGAGGAATTCTTTATTAGAGATTTATACACATTCCGACACACCTATTGATTTGATGATGATATTTTAGCACGTTTATAATTTGCAGTTTTTGTGCAGTTTTGGTGTTATTTATGTTTATGTTACAGATATACGCTGCAGTTTACAGTTTTCATTCCTTTAGTACCCGGTCAAATATAACTACAATATTCAAGAGTCAACAAGGTTTTGTTTAAATTCTCAAGATTTTTAACTTTGACTTGACATCTTCTTGACCTATTTTTATTTTCTTTATATTTGAAATTATAAGTATAGCCTGTGACCAGCAATATGGAATACGGCATTATGTCTAAATTTCTCTATTCCAATTCTTGTTAATGAATAAGTAAGGTACCTACACTATTCTGCCTTGCCAATAGTTTTAAATACTTTCTGTTCCATCAACATATTTTGTAATGAAATCGTACTGATTTACCCCAACGAAAAATTCATCTGTTTGAAATCATTCCACAATTGTAACTTTGTCTACTACATCCAATTTAGAACTTTGTAATGATGGTATTACTTGTTAAAATAATTCGATTCAACTTCATTCTTTGAATATTATTCCACAAATATTTCCAATGTAAAAGTAGCAACAATAATTGAGAAGAGAAAACTAAATATTATGAACAGTGGAAATTATTGATTGAAGAAAAATTTGAAGATACATAACGAATAATAATGAATAAAATGTACCAAAATTTGCCCCAATGTAGATTTAACCCGAGGTTGTTTGAGTTGCTTCATGACTGTCCGTTGATGTATCACATAAGGTACGTAGATTGAATCGAAGTTTGTGTTTTCAGAGAAGTTAGTGCGATTTCTGTGATAATAACTAACTGTGCATACATTCAGTTGCACGATAATAAAAAGAACAGGGTCAAATCGACGATAGAACCATCCAAATGCCGGGATATTTTTTGTACATTTCATTTATACAGGGTTATAAAAATATGAAGACCTTCTTATAACCCAGAAAACCGCAAAGGATTAGCGGGATGAAACTTTGAGACGATATATAAGACCTACTTGCGGCCATTTTTATTGTTGAGAAATTTTTGAATTAATGTAGCGCTTCGATTACAGAGTAATCAATACGAACTCTCAGATTTTAAATTGAATCACGCCAGCTTAATTGTTATATTTTGATTTTACATGAAATTCTGGATACAATAGTTTCAAAAACAGTTATTTGACCTAAATAATATTAAACCAACTGAGAAAACCCCAAAAACCATGCACAAAAAGTCGACTCGGACACGTGTTTACAACAACTAAACTATTATCATCAACGATACCGATACTGATAAATTGATATCTGTATTGATAATGCGACTATAAAAGACACAAATCTTTTATACATTTTCTCTACTGACCGGTAGAGAAAGGCCATTCAATCAAACGAAGTATTAGTGTATCTGTGGTAATAAGAGAAGATTTTTTACGTAAAACGAATAACCCATCAGAAAATCAATGTATGATGGATTTAGTAACTTTGATCGTTTTTGATGCGGAAGAGCATCAGGTAAAAGATAATGCTATTTGATTTGACATGGCCCCTCCTACCGACTAATGCCGCTAAGAAAATTACTTAAGATTTGCGTCTTTTGTAGTCACGATTATCCTTAAGTTTTAAGTTACAATGATGTTTCCATACTTTTTGGATAACTCTGTATATGCGTTGTGTATCATCCTAAATATCTTGAATCAACAGTAAAACCAACATTAAGATTTACCTTAAACGTTGTGAGAGATATTATTAAAACCATAACAAAAAAAATTATTTTCTAACTTATTTTCAATTCCAACCTATTAGATACCAGATGCACCAGTAATAACTGCAATCCCAACGGTCCACTCACTGAACCCTGAAAGAGTACTCCACTTACATCCAGTTCTTCCATTATTTTCCCCAGACACCAAAATGTTATAATTTAAACAAAGAGTCTTTTATTAGATTCAAATAAATAACATCAACAGGTCTATCTCTCATCTAAGAAGATCGTTCCTTATTGTTTATGTATACCTTTCACAAAACCATATTCTTAATGTAAAAACCCTACAATATACAGGATGTCCCAGAGATCACTCCGAACATATTTCATTTATTTTTAATTTTTATTATTTTTTTAAATTTTTTGTAAATGAGATTAAATTTTGTATAAGATAAAACAAATAAATTTTTAAGTCTGCACTTAATAATGACGATATTAAACTTTTAACTACAATTTTCTATTATAACATAATCACAAAATAATAATAATCACATTAGCCTCATGCTTCGCACTTTTGGAATTGGTATAATTCATATTTATTATACGGAACACTCAAATTAGGAAATCAGTTTGACAACTTCTTTACATTGTTTTTATAGGTCCTAGACTAAAAATGACAAAAATCAGTTTTTCCATGGCAAACTCAGCCCCAACTATTAATCGTATTTTTCTAAAAAAGTCTATGTAAGACCCATATTTTTATATAGTTGTAAAAGAGAATAAAGGTACTATTCAAAATATTAAAAAAAAATATATAATTATGCTATTTCAAAAAAATGTTGAATATCGCTACCATTATACAAGTGCAGAATTTGAAAATTGTATTTACTTATTTTATAGAGAATTTAGTCTCATTTACGAAAATTTAAAAAAACAATTAAAACAAAGAATAACGGAAATACAAGCCGGGTAGTGATCTCTGGGACACCCTGTAGTTTATTGCAGCATTTATCAATAGCGTAGTACGTCAATTCGTACCCTCTTGCGTAAAAAGAACGGATTATAGTATAACACAAACTACACAAAAAATAGGAATTATAATTTTTATTACTTTCTTCCAAACTATACTTAAATAAAATATACTGTTGCATGTCAGTGGCGTAACGTTTGACTTATAATAAATTACCCCAAAAAGGGTAATGCTACAATAACTACAGACACTACTTTAGCGATATTGTGTTGTTACAGTACAGAGAACGTATTCTTTACATAACCCAGAATATTGAATTTTGAAAACTCTCTCTTTCAAAAGTATAAGCAATACTTTCACTTTCGCTAAAGTATATTGATAATATGTTTAACAAAATTAAATCAAATAAATAAATTGAATCCTTATTGATCTTTTTGAAATTGTAAGTTTCTGATTAAAATAATTTTATTTCAATTTCCTGATGTCGTATAGTGCACCCATAACAAACAATATTTCTGTGAACAAGACTTTCGATAGATAATTCATGAAGTCTATTAATGACTTCTTAGGTAGATGCTGCGCAAGAGAATTATTAGAAGTAAGGCAGGTCTTTGAATACAGAATGATGAGTAGTTGACGTGGGTTATAATGTGTGATAATAATTTGGGAATAATAAAGTTTTCAGGGAGGATGAAATGAACATGCAAATGTGCGGCGGCTTAAGTTATGTAAGAACAGGTGCATCCATCGTTAAATGTCTTTCAGTAAAACAATAACCCGGAAAACAGGAGAATTATATATAAACAAGTAGATAACCCGTGAAAGCATGCAATTTCTTAACATAATAGGATGATGAATGATCGTCCTCCCCTAGTTCGGCCCTGGAGGGAACTGTTGTTCTCTATAAGTTATTACCACTTTCATAGCATAGCAGCGTACATACACCCACAGCAGTACCACGAAGTAAATCGAAAGATGAAATTGCAGGTTTGTGATCGTGGTTTGCCTCTGGCACGTAACTCGGTGCACCAATGGAACGACTTGGTTCCAGTTACTCTGACCAATGGCCGCTAGTGTTAGCCCCCGGCTTAGCAATCGGGCCGCGAGGACTCTTGCCCCTTTACAATCACACAGTGCCTGTAAACCTGCCTAAAACCAACAATATCGTTCTATACAAACGTATTTTGATAACCCCCTTGTGCAAAACCACCTTCCGCTCTGGGCGTTCGTTCTGTGATAAAATCTCTTACGTTTACTAAATTAAATTTACATAAACGAGTGCGCGTCCTTTAAACCGGGCTTAAAATTTTTTTAAGTGATAAGTTATTGTTGTTATCTGTGTTTTAGTTCTTTTATTATTGTTCTTACGGCTGCTTTTATTGTACAGATTTATTGAAGCACGATGGAATGATGTCACGATTCTGTTTGAATTCCAACGCGACCTTGGCAAATTACCAGCAATACGAGGTAAGAGATTTTTTCATTACATTAATCACAATTTTTCAACGGCAATTAGTTCGAAAAAGGATTCATAATAATCATGGTCGTTCTAGAGGCGCTCTCTTAACCTCTAAGGAAACGAGAACCACCTGCTCAATCCTTGATTTTAAAAATTAGCGTCCCAATCAATTCTCATTAATTCCTATCGATAGGTTCGCGCCGTAACTTTTATTGATTAATACATTTGAAAAGTTTTAATCGAAACGTAAAGTTGCGTTTACTTTTATCAAATGTTTACGTTTACATAATTTTCATCTTTTATTATTTGAAGCCGAAGCTCTAAACCGAATCTCATTTTTTTTCCGCTTTAGTGACATTAATATAAGGCTGCCTGATTCTTATTATTGATCTGTTTACCGTAGTTTATTTGTTACTGGCTTTATTCTTTTACGATTTTCGTACAATATGTAGCATTTTTGTTTAGTAATTTTTTATCATTTTATTTTTCAAAATTTACTTATTATATGGAATTGAAAAGACCGAGTTACTAAAAACTGTATGCCGAAATTTATTTGAATTATCATAATTTTTGGAAAGATTATAAACAGGTAATAATATTTAGCGGCGCGGCATTTGTCAATTTTAAGTTGGCAACACACATGACATTCTGATGTTTTTAAAATCACTTGGCGCTTTGTTTTTTAATAAAATACCTACTTATTTCACGACACTCGACTATTCTTTTATATTGGTTACAACGAGGCATCAATAAAAGTCAATTAGGATGGGCCGTGAAGACGAATTATTTTGAAGTGGAACTTTAGCCACATCCATTTCTAACGTGAAGATTTAAAACTGTCAATTTTTATTTTGGTGAAAAAATTTTGAAAAATGCTATTTACTATTAGTCAACAAAAAAGGTTAAGTGATTAGTTTAAATGTTTCAATTTAAGGTTATGATCTTTGTTTACAATAAAAATGTTAAATTACAATTATTTTATACGTATCATTCTGTGGATGTGGTTACAGTTAAAATTCCAACAACCCACCATAATTAAGTTTTCACAAAATTTCCAAAAATTTTTGAAGAATTAAATTTATTTCAAATTTTAATTGGGGAAGTCACATAATAACTGACTGTTCTGTTATTAATAAAATAAATTTTAATATGATTCGAAAAATCAATTAGAGCATTAATTGAAAGATTAGACAATGTAACTATTATTGTACGCCTATACAACTTTTAAACTCGAAATAGAACATTAGCAAACGTTGCTACAAAAACTGAAATATAAAACCGATGTCTTGTCAAAATTTTGGCTTGGGGGTGTAGGAAATTATCAAAACCTAAACATGTAAAACCCTGCTGGCCCACCTTTTCAAATTATTTAATTAAGTGTATAACTATATACAGTGTAACCCACTTGTTCTGGGGTCAGTTAAAATTTATTAAATGTGCGGATTTTTTTTAATTATGGAGCTTAATAAACTGCACATTTAGATATAAAATGATAGTTTCAAGAAGCAAAATTTTATAAATCATATTAGTGCACGCCACTGGATTGATGGCATGTACAACATTTTGTCGAATATTTTTGAGTAGTAACGATTTTGTAGAAGAATTAAAAGTGTACACTGTGTACTAATTTATTTTCAATAATAATGTTTGTACTTAATAGAAATAAATTATTCATCATTATAACTATGGAAATGTGGGTGTAAGAGAAAAACAGAAATTGTCTTGTTGGCGACAACCATGCGCTCGGTAGCAGAAACTGCGGTAGAATAACATCAGCCATCCAAGTAAACCAGTAAGTCACAGTTCTGTGCAGCGCAGAAATGGATGAAACTAGATTGGTTTCTAAAAAATTTACTTAAACCAGACAAAAATAACAACAATATTTTAACTCCAATCCCCGAAGTAGTTTAGGAACGGTTAGTTTAGACCTTAATATACCCAGAGAAAGTATAAGAAACTTTTAAGCCAAAATTTTTCCGTACGGTGGAAGAAGAAGATGAAGAAGAAGATTTTGCTATTGGCTTCAATGGTAACCTTTGAAAGGTAAATTTATTTATCGGCGAAATACAGACACCTTACCACAAACGAAGAGGTTTCTGGGTCAAAGTTGTCACTGGTCAGAGACAATATTCTCAAAAATAAACGTTAAGATACTGGTTTCATTTGACGTTACAGCTCTAATGCTCTTTTTAATAAGAAACTTAGTTTAATGTAATTTTGAAAATTATTGGTTAGAGGACGAAACAGTCTTTTCTGTGAGTAGTCACAGGGATCTCGGATTTTAATCCGTCAGATTTTTGGAATTTATTTTAAAGAAGTGTAGAAGTGCAGACCTTAAAATGTACAAAAGTACAAGCTAGAATAATCCGTGTGGAAATTTACTCCACAGCAAATACAAATGTAATTTGAACATACGTAAGAGGAATGACAAAGGGCATTGCAGAAAATGGTGATGGTTTGGTAGGAGTTACAAAAATTTAATTGTTTTTAAGACTAATACTAAATTGTTATAATTTTTTAAAAAAAATGTATAACTAGTGTGGCTAAAACTTAAAATTTTCGGTAAAATTTTGTACAGGCCCTTTTTGGTAGAGGCTCAATCCAGTGGCGTGCACAGATTTTTCTAAAAATTTGCTGATTGATTAATTAAAATTTTGTTTTGAAAATTCTCAAATACACTAGATCTTTTTTAGTGAAAATCTTTAGCTTATCAACTCAATAATTTAAAAAATCCGTGCAAAGTCGTACTATAATTAATAAAGTTTTAACAGACTGACCCCAAACAAAAATGTATAAAATACATTTAAACAAACAATTTAGAAAAAAATTTTTCTATGTACATAAGACAATGAAGAAAGCAAAGGATACAACAATTTTATTCAAGGGTTTTTATAAATTAAAAAGTAATATTTTGGCGCCAGTGAATGTTTTAATTTTACATTCACAATACGATTAACCTCTAAAGATTTAAATTATTTTTCACAACAGTTGCTCATTATATTCTTGGTTATTTAATCAAGTACTAATTTTAATGACGATATAAAATCAAATATAATTAACTAACACCAGCTATAAGCAGAAACCAAGGCTAAAATAATATAAGATTTAGAAAATCTACAACTTCTTTTTTGAAATCTTAACTTCTTGTAGGAATAAAAATAAATAAAATAATATACAATTTTATGCAGAGGTTTTATAGATTTCCGAACGAATTTAAGCAGCTAATATTTTGACGCAAAGAATTTTACATTCGCAACATGATTACTGAACCTGAACCCAAATAGAAAACTGTGGGCTGGTTATGTCACATTTGGTCGTTTTGACAAAATCAGCTGATGATACAAAGTTTAGGTTAGATTTCAAGGCATCTAAGGGGTAGTTTTCAATCCCTGGTTAAGGTTAACTTTCAGTTAATTTTCAAGGAGACAATTGTGACAACGATTATCACCATAACAGTAAACCCAAAATTAAAGTTAACCAATCATTGAAAAACTGGCTGTTTGGGTCTCTATTTCAGTCATGGGTTAAGCAAACTATAAGTTTACTATCATGGTAATAATTGTCAGAATTGCCATTTTCATTTCTGTCAATTTTAAGTTATATTAATATTACGTTCAAACCACCACTCGTTATTTTTGCTCTACTTTTTTGTGTACAGTGTAAAAATAATTATATCAATTCAATTCCACGGTCAGCTTAGCCCAGTTTTTATTTGAACATTCATTAGATTTAAAAGACAAACACGGAAACTTCTAAGTAAATGAAATAATATTACAATTTCGAACGAATTTATAAACAGTAACTAATTTGGCGCCACTGAATTGTTCAATTTACATTCGCAACACGATTAACCTTTAGAAAATTTAAATAATTGTTCACATATGTAACACCTTCAGAACTTTTAAATTATTGTATTACAGTAGATATTGGTGTTTTATGTTCTTTGTTTTTGTTATTTAATAAAATGCTTGTTTTAATAACATACAAAAATAAATTTTGAATTAAGAAAATTAGTATAAAAATTGAACAAATTAACCCGTGCAAGGTTTTTTCTTTCCAAAATGTTGGTTTAAAGGTTGAGTATATCGTCAAACCTAAACATACTCGGCTTCCTTCTCAAAGGTTTTCAAAGATTTACGAACAATTTTACACAATTCAAATTTTGGGATTTTTACTGAATTTTTCAAGTTATAATTGTCGAGAAGAAGTGAACTAAAAAACCTTGTCTTGGCAAAATATTTGGTTTGAGATTTAGAAGATTTTTTTATTTTAAGTAGATGTAAAAGACAAATAAGATAGAACAATTTTATATAATTTTATAAATTTTTCGAACGAATTTAAAAGCTAAAATATTTGGACGCCACTTTATTGTTCCATCATACATATTCGCAATACAATTCATGTATAGAAGTTTTAATTTATTTTTACTGACGTGGCATATTAAGCGTTTTATTATTTATTAAATATTTAAAAATTACTTTTAGTGGTTTTAACAATTACTTATTGGTTTCTGTTTTAATGTTAACCCCAAATGATCAACATAAAAATTAGAAAAAATCTGTTAATACTGTTTCTAAACATTTTTTAAATTTATGTTTTCTATTGCTATAAACTTTGTGGTTGTAATACTTTTTTAAACGTTTTGTTTTAAACTATTAAAGCTTTATTCTAGAACGCGAATTAGTTAATATAACATTCGAGTAATGTCGTAAAGGAACTTTATTTAAGTGCATAATAATTTGAAGCAATGTTTTAATAAATTTTCAGTGACAGTGACAATAGGATACAGTTTAATATATATTAGAATGTTCTCGCATACAGTATAATTGTTCATTAAAAAAATTTACATTACAAAATGCTTTTGTAAGACTAACCAATCAAATTGCCAGTTTTTAAAAACAATTGAACAATGGGAATATTATACAGGGCATTCCAACGAAAACTTGGCCTCCCCTGTAAGTCAGAAACGGACGTGTAATCAAAATTTCAAAGAACACGCAAATTTTTTATTTCTAGGGGACTAATTCTGATATAAAAATCATACCCGAAACTTCACCCCCTTGTGGTCAGCAACTACTCCTTATATTTTTTTCAATGGCATGGTGGGTTGAGGGATACATCATTTGAAAGGTATTTTGTCCCTCTATTACTTTTGTAATTTTTTTCAAAATTGGTTCAAACGTTATTGAGAAATTAAATGTTGAACGTTTTATTTAAGAAAAACAGAAAATTCGCTGTCGTTTATTTTATTGAAGAAATCAAAAAAAAAATAGTATCGATGGAAACAAAATCGACGGATAAATTGTTCAAAATGACCTCCACTTACTTCCATGCAATAATCACTCTACTTTCGAAAACATTCCTTACATTATTCAAGGTGTCCGGAGTCAGCAATCGGCATCCCGAACAATTCTCTGTTACAGCTCTTCTAGATTTGTAGACTTAGTAGAGTAAACTTTGGCTTCAGGTGTCCCCACAGAAAGAAGTCCATCAGTGTGAGATCAGGTGATCTAGCTGGCCACTCACTGGACCCCTTCTGCCGATCCAACACATTGGAAAACGTTCGTCCAAAACGTCTCACCCAAGCATTAAAATGTGGGAGTGTACCATTCTCTGGAATGTTATTTGATTTTCTAATAACTTGTCATCATTTTCTAAGTTTGTGTAATCATAGGATCTACACATTCTTGTAATAGATTTAAGTATTTGTCTCTATTGAGATTACCGTCAATGAAGAATGGTCCAACAATATGATTACCAAGAATGCCGGCCCAAACATTCAATTTTTTGGAGTTTGTGAATGTGTTTCTATTACCAAATGAGGATTCACATCACTCCAGTAACGACAATTATGTCTATTTACTTCACCATTCAACATGAAAGTACTTTCGTCTGAAAACAAGTATTGTATAATAGGTTTGGGTTATTAGTCAATTCTCGCTGAACTCTCACAAAACTGGAGTCGACGATCAGTGTCATCTACGTTCAATTCCTGAACTAGCCTTATTTTGAAAGGGTGGAATTTGTAGGTTTTCAAAATTCTAAAAACACTAGTAGCTGATACACCAGACGCTCTAGCTACTTATCTGATCAGATTGTCGATTATCCATTTGTACATGTCCTAAAAACTGCTACTTCAACTCCCTCATTTCTGACTGGACGGAATACTTTATGTTTTCTGTTGTGAACAGAACCTGAAGTTCGAAATTTATCCATTAACTGTTTAACGTATTGATGGCTCACGTTGTGGTCTGGATGATTCGTATTATAAATTCTTGCAGCAGCTTTAGCACATTCATCATTTCGATAATAGGTTGCGACAATTTCTATTCTTTCTTCAGTAGAATAAACCATGTTAGAACCCAGTAAACAACGATGAATGAATAATTAATTCGTGTCAGTGTGACAGTGACCAACTATCTACTTTTTGTTTTGAACCAATTTCGAAAAAAATTACAGAGGTAATAGAGAAACAAAAGACCTTTCAAATGATGTATCACTCGACCCCCGTGCGTTGAAAAAAATATGGGGGTAGTTGCTGACCGCTAGGGGGGTGAAGTTTTGAGTATGATTTTATATCAGAATTAGTCCCCTAGAAATAAAAATTGACGTGTTTTTTGAAATTTTCGATTACACGTCCGTTTCTGACTTACAGAGGGGTCAAGTTTTCGTTGGAACGTCCTGTATAGTAATAAAAATGGCTTTTGCTACGTGGGAAAAAATCGATAAAAATGTACCTAGCTTGACTGAATAACACTTCGTTAACTTAAAATTAATGTCAAACAATTGAAATTTAATCCGAAATTACACGTTTTGTCTAAAATATACAGACAGTTATCGATAGCAATAGTCTTGTTCATATATTAATCTTCTGTAACATGAATGAAAAAATGATAATTATTAGGTATAGTTTTTGTTGAGGATAAGACAATACTGTACAAAAATATTAGTTACAATCTTAAATTTAGGAAAAAAATGACAGTAGTATTAAACTAAAAAAATCAATTCTTTCTAATCTCAATATTTCATTTTATTCAACCATATAGTACAATGGGGGGTTCTTCATCGTAAAAGTCAACGCCATATTTTAAGCCGAGTGTTAAAAAATTTTATATTTACATGAGAATAGTAAAATTATTAAAAATGTTTGTAAAAGTTTTTATTAAATAATATTTGGAGTAGACCTAATAATGGTTCAAGTTTAATCTCGAGTCATAGGTTAGGAACCTCTGATTTATAAAGTTCTTGCATTACCTATTATTGCATAAGATATAACTGATATAAAATACAAAAATACAAAAAACTGTGCGGCATTGACTTACTAATGGGTTTGAATGGGCTTAATTCTATGAAATCACCAGTATTACGTCACGTGTTGACTTGTTCTTACAAGTTTGAAACGTTTTGTAATTATCAGCTTATGATGCGAAAAAACGGATAATTTATTTTATTGGAAAATGCAGTTTAAATTATATCGGTACAAAATATGACCAAGAACTTGACTTTGAGTATCAGATTGAAATAGAACCATTTCTTCATACTACCACGTTAATTAGGACCGGTAAAATATAACAATTAATGAAATCAATTAATTGGCGGGAAAAATGTAACCGTTTGATTTCAATCGGATATTTCGAAGTAACTGTTATTGTTTGTTTCTGTGAGTTTAAAACGTGCATTCGAAATTCCTCGAGGAATCATGTAATGATTTTCTTAGTATTTAATTGTTCTTGTTGTAGATAATAAGCATTTGGTAAACTTTTTGCATGATCTTCTTTAAATGCTTTGATTAATTTTCCAAAGCCAAAGATTAAAGCTTTACATCATTTTCTGACGAGAGCATTATGATTTGCTTTTCTAGTGAAAATATGAGATTCGGTTACCGTAGTCTTTGTGAAGAACTAAAAAATATACAACATAGATTTTGAATCCTTCTTCCTTAAATTTTTAGTTGTGTTCTTAGTTATCTCTATCTACTTAAATACGGAATGGATATATAGAACAGAAATGCTGTTATATTAACTTCGTTTGACGATATTGGGTTTTCAAGGCATTAAAACCTATAAAAGTATTTTATCTATAATCGTAGCACATTAATTTTCACTAAATAATTATGTGTGAAATGTTACTTTTAAATAAATCGTGCTTAAAAAATTAAATTGTGTGTAATTTAAAGGGGATTTCATGATTAAACAATTTTTGTGGTCAAGGTTGCCAGGTAACCAACCCTTGAAATAAACAAAGTGAAACCTGCAACGTTTCTCTGTTGAAATCACTGTTCCTATGTGGCAAAATTAGTTCTGACGTCGATAAAATATTGTATGAGACACGTGTGTGAAGGGCTTTTTATGCACTCCGTAACTCGTGCATAAAAGCTTACTTTACACACTTTATCAGAAATAACTATTATTTAAATGTAGAGAAAACCTTCATCTTTATCTGTTATTCTAATAGATCTAACTAACGACTTTCTTAAGCATTTATAAAAAGATATTATAAGTATTGCAGTTATTACTTTACTAAAGTTTATAGAAAAAATTTAGGCGTTGTTCGTTTTTCGCTTTTTTTGCTTTGTTTTGACAAGAGGAGAAAATCATATTTATCAAGCGAGTTTGTTACTTGTGCAAACTACAAAAATGATTTATATTCTTAAGCTTCGTAGACACCTAAACAACAAACCGAACAAAAACAGAACAACGAACCGAAAGTCAAACAGACGGCGAACGACCTTTTTGATTTCGGCAATCCGAGCAACAAACGGAACGTTTGTGATGTTCGATTATTGGGTTCAGTAGTGCTCAGTTGATATACATTTATTATTGAGAAAAGAAAATTGCGAAAAACAAGAAGATGGTGACAATCATATTTTCACACATAAAAGAGTGGAAATTATAATTTACTAAGTTATTATTTTTATTTTTGAAATTTTCCTTTGAAATGTTGTTAATAAGGACGTTTTTTTCTTGCATTCTCTGCATTCATGTTTATATTTTGGTAATTTTTTTCCACATCTCTTGCTTTTGAATTTCGTTATAATGTTGTGGATGTCTTGCTTGTCATAACAACTATTTTTTCTTGATAAACATTGATTAATTCAAAACATTTTTCTTCTGTCCACTCTATTATATTGAAACATAACAAACTCTCAAAAGGCAGGTCAAAAACTAAAAATGCACTGGACTAAGGATCCCCGCACAAGTCTTTTGCCGTTTTGTTTAGACTCGTCTAAACCTGCAAACGCATTCGCGCGCATTTTTTGATGTCGGAGAAAAAACCGACTAGTGGCGGGAACGCCGCCAACTGTTCGTCGAACAACATAGATTTACAGAATCTGTTCGAAAACGCGTACGTAGCATCGTCCAAATGTATGTTCCGATTTCTGTTCACTTCGTTGTTCAGTTTGTTGTTCAGGGGTATACGAAGCTTTAAGTTATTTACTATATTTTATCCTTGTAGGATAGGATTTTGAGAATGGAACATTGCTGATTGATAAGTATTATTTTGATCAAAATTATCAATTATGATTGTGATGATTGAAACCAACAGTAGAGTGCTGCAAAGTCAAATATGAAATAATTCGCTTCTCAAAATTAAAGAGTGTGAAAGAAAAAATGTATAAAAATCATTGAAACTTGAGAAATTAGTGTTTTATGTCTAAAAGTTTGTGTACTATTTACTATAATTGCGACACATAGACTTTTTTTTTATGTATTCCTTATATCCGTGGTAAATTTTCTAGTATACTCACAGGTTTTTCTGTACATTTATAATGTAATTAAGAAATATTAATAAATGTACATAAAATTGATGCTCAAATTTCATAGTTTTATTTGTTATACGGTGACAGTGTTGTCATATTTCATTTATTGACGTACTTGTATCTTTACTTTATTTTGTAAAGTGATAAAATACATACTTCTCGAAATTCTGTAACTAAAGTTTATTATGTAATTTGTTTACTGATATAATGTCCTATAATTCATAATTTACTGACTATAGGCATTGAATTATAATTAACATTTTATTCCTATTCATTAAGTACGACTGCCGATACGATAGGCATTAAGTAGTCAATTTACAACTTTTATTAAATTTAATCTACATTTTCACCTGATTATTTTATTCCATTATTCATCTATTGTTCTTAAATGCACTTGTTTTAACATAGTAAAAAACAATATCATAATAACCTAAAGGAACAGTGATTATTTTTATTAGGGTTGGCAACAGATTTGCAGCATTATCTTGTTGAAAAATATTATTGCGCGTTTAATTTAAATTTTAAATTATTGTCGTGGATCCTTTTTTATTTTCAGAAATTGTTGCTAAATTTAAATAAATGAGTTGTTATTATGTACATAATTGCAATTGTTTAATTTGAATTATTACGTAATTCTATTTGCTTCAAATAAAATTGTTCAAATTTCCCTGTAATACTTAACTTAATTCTTAACCTAATAATAAGGTTATTAAATTTATCACTATAATCTAGTTTTATGGCACATAACGATAGATTACAAGACATTTGTGTAGAAAAGTAAAACTGCTTAGAATTTAGTGATAAATTGAATTCGGAATTAAAATTATGTACATAATGGAAATTAAATTAATTTTTATTTAAGGAATTAAAATTTTATAAATAATGGAAATGTAGTTTATTTGTTTATTTTGGGATTAATTAATATATTTTATTACTGCCTTCTGCTGTTCGTCCAATTAAAAAATGAAATTATTGTATATACTACATTATACATGGAAAATATACTTCGTTCTTTTTTACGAAAGAGAGTAATAATTAATGTTGTAGGTAAATGCTATTCATTTTTTTATTTAAAACAATTGTCATGTTTGTTAGAAAGCACTAGTTCATTGATTTATTTATTTATTTGTATGGTATATTTTAAATATTGTATTGTGATGTGTTAATTGATCGTTATTAGATTTGCGAGGTTAAATGTTAATTGTATGTTACTTTAATGTGAACACAATTGCCCAACGGAACCGAAACTAATTTACTATACAAGAGTGTCCCAGTTAAAAGTAAACTACATGGGGATTTCGGAAACGGTAAGAGATACAATGTTGGTTAAATGGGAAAAAAGTTGCGCTATTCTGAGCCCAATCAGATGCTGTATTAAAATTGAAAATATCTACAGGGGTGTTCAAAATATCAAGTAAAAACTAAAAATTATGGTTTTCGAAAAATTGAAATATCTTCGCCATCTTGTGAACAAATTTGATGAAATTTGGTAGTTTTGTATAAGCGACTACGGCCAATCCAATGGCATCAACCGAATTTTTTCTAGGCCTTCTAGTTTTTGCAACCCTAGCCAACTTTGTTATTTCTTATGGCCGCCATATTGGATTTATACGCCATTGAATAGAGCATAAAAAAGCTTCTCAACCATGTATAACAAGCCTATCTTTGGATGACGAAAAATGTAAATTTATTTGAAAAACCGTTTTTCACTTAGTTGCCTGTGAAATAAATGCCGTAATTGTGTTTGTTGTCATAGCTATGTAACTATCTGTCAAAACTTTGTTGTTTATTAGATTTATCGGTAAAGAGTTTTGAAGTTTTTCAAATAATTGTGCTATCTTTTGAGTAACACTACCAATTAAATTTAATATGGAAAGGTTTTCAAATATGGAAAAAGTGGACATGTATGATTGCTTCATTTTGTGCCATAGGAACGGTGAACGAGCTCAAGATATGTACTTTCAACGATATCCAGAAAGACGTCAACCAGGTTTATCGACCTTCAGAATGCTTAGAAATAATTTAATTACCTATGGGTTCCTTCACAAAACACAATCGAAATAGAGTGCCTAATGAAAATATTGAAAATCTTGTTCTGCAAAGTGTCATCGACAACCCCCGTACCTCTCTCCGTCAGCTGGAAAATAATGTTGAAGTGCCTAAATCAACTGCTCAGAGAATTCTTAAAAAATTCAAGTATCGTCCTTATAAAACACATATTAGCCAAGGACTTCGAGATGGTGATTTAGAAAGAAGAATATTGTTTTGCAATTGGTTCGTAGGAAAATGCCAAGAAAATCCTCAATTTCCGCTTAAGGTTCTATGGTCCGATGAAAGCAGATTTACAAACTGCGGGGTATTTAACAGACACAACAACGTGTATTGGGCCGATCAAAATCCATTATTAAATCGTGAGGTGCACCATCAAGTTAGGTGGGGTTTTAATGTATGGCTAGGAGTCATAAATGGACACGTTCTATTCAACATTTATCATAATAATTTGACTGCACCTCGATATCTTGAAATATTACAAAATTATGTCGACCAAACTTTAGAAACTTTGCCTCTTCAAGATGTAACTAACATGTGGTACCAGCAAGATGGAGCACCTCCACATAATGCAAGAATCATAACTGACTATCTGAATCAGCAACATAGAAATAACTGGATCGGAAATCGAGGTCCGGTTGCCTGGCCTGCACGCTCGCCGGACCTTACGCCTCTTGATTTTTTCATTTGGGGATACTTGAAGGATAAAGTTTATTGTACTCTTCATAATACGGTAGAAGAACTTGAGGCAGCCGTTGTTCAAGCCATAGAAGAAATGCCTGGACAAATGGTTAAAGATGCATGTATGTCTCTAATTCATCGATGCAGGACGTGCATTAATAACAACGGTAGAATTTTCGAACATTTACTTTAATTTAATTTAATCAACACTTTTTCATCGATTTCTCGTTTCTGTTTTGTTTTGAGTTTAATCATAAATAATGTTTCAATTGTTAAATTTAGTATCACAAATAAAAGATAATTTTTAAGAAATTGCATTATTTTTCGGTCAAAGGTGAAAAAGAGTTAAGGTCTTCACCGATAAATTCAATAAACAACAAAGTTTTGACAGATAGTTACATAGCTATGACAACAAACACAATTACGGCATTTATTTCACAGGCAACTAAGTGAAAAACGGTTTTCAAATAAATTTACATTTTTTGTCATCCAAAGATAGGCTTGTTATACATGGTTGAAGAGCTTTTCTTATGCTCTATTCAATGGCGTATAAATCCAATATGGCGGCCATAAGAAATAACAAAGTTGGCTAGGGTTGCAAAAAAACTAGAAGGCCTAGAAAAATTTGTTGATGCCATTGGATTGGCCGTAGTCGCTTATACAAAACTACCAAATTTCATTGACTCTGTTTACAAGATGGCGAAGATATTTCAATTTTTGAAAAAACATAATTTTTAGTTTTTACTTGATATTTTGAACACCCCTGTAGATATTTTCAATTTTAATACAGCATCTGATTGGGCTCAGAATAACGCAACTTTTTTTCCCATTTAACCAACATTGTATCTCTTACCGTTTCCGAAATTTTGTTTTTTTTCACGAAACATTCAACTTTTGTTCTTAGTAATTTGGGTTTGGAATTTTTTTTCGGCACGGCACTTCAAACGTACCCTCTTTTGTAAAAGAACGGAATATAACTATACTTTTATCTTACAATTGGTTTTAGATTTTGTTTCTATTCTAATTTGATTCATTAAAATTAAATAAAGATTTAAAATACGTAACAGTTTAATTGTGTAAGTTCTTACAAATAACAGTACCTATTCCGGAAAAAATGTAAACAATTTAAAATCCATAAAAACGTTGAACTATTTTATGGAACACCGTTATATAATTTTTATTTTGAAAGTATCGTTAGTTAAATAAATGACAACGTATAATTACTTAAACATTAGCAACATATACGACATGATAATCTTAGAAGTAATTGAAAAAGATTTTTTGTGGTTTATTTCTGAACGATCGTAAGTTTTCATAGTTTTCTGAGTTTCTTTTGCCAAAAGAAACTGGTTAATTGTGCAAGTATTTTACGAGATATTTTTTTAATTCTTCTTAATAAATAATGAATTAAGTAGTAATATATGGGTCTATTTTATACCTGCACTTTAGCAAACAAATTTATATATACGTTTAGTATGTTTTGACATTAAAACGTTTTTATCAGATTTAGAACCGATTTTTTTTATACAAATTCTTCGAAATTTTTACATACTTGTTTTTTAATAAAAATATATATATGTCAGTCAATACTTATATTTTTATTAAATTGTTACTGGTTTCGATTTTATAATTAAATTAAAATTGTCCTCGGACAAAATCTGTACAAAAAAAAAAATAATAAAAACGCTAACAATAATAATAAATTAATCTTATACTTACATTCAAAAATTAATTCTTTTTTGAAAAAGTCAATTACAATAAAATTATTATTTTTAAAAAAAGTAAGTAAAAGATGGCGCAAAAGGAAGATTAGTGAGTTTGGATTTGTGGTGTGAATATAAATATTTTCGAGTATATCTAAAATGTGTTTATTGTTATTAACATTAAAGGGATGAATAAGTCTTAAATTTGTTCCTTTTATTAAACATAGTAAGTGCTCAATTTATAATTTTAAAGCTTCAATTGAACACATTTGCAATTTGATATCCTTCAATTGAAAATCAAATTAGAAATATTTTCTTTGTCACCCCTAATAACAATTTCTAAATAATTATGATTATAAAAATTAAAGACCAATTTAAAACAATTAAATCTTTAAAAAATAAGATCATCTCTAATAATCTTCTAATTACAAAACAGAAAAAGGGAATTGTGTGTAGTTATTCTTAATAAAATGATTATCTTGTAAAACGTCATCTTTTCTAAACACTACTGATTTTAAGATTCTTAAAATACTCCTTTACAAAGTATTTTGGTTTCAACAATTAATATAATTTTAAAAAATTCATATACTTTTAATTTTTTCAACGTATCTATTAATAAAATAAGACCAACTAATCCAAAAAATTACCAATCTAATATATAGTTTACCTAAAATACACAAACCAAATATACCTATTAGACCTATTGTTAACTACATAAATTCACCTACATATTTATTATCAAAATTTTTATCTCAAATTTTTATAACGAAATAAATTTCACACCTAAACATTCAATAAAAAAAATTCTTATCAATTAATTAATATTTTAACTAATTTAAGTTTATGAAATACAAATAATCTTATCCTTATTTCATTCGATATTACTAATCTATTTCCATCAATACCTCCTTTAGAAACTATAAATCTTATTTCTAATTTCTTATTTTCATGCGACCTACCTGACATTATAACTCAAAATTTAATTAATCTACTTGAATTTTGTCTCAAAATCAATTTTTTCTTTTCAAAATAATTTCTACAAACAAGAACAAGGTTTACCTATGGGTTCTCCGTTATCTCTATTTTAGCAGAACATTTTCTTAGATAATTTAGAAACTAATTTTTATTTTTTTAAAAAATATATGTTGATGACATTTTCTGTATTTTTAAAGGATCTTTAAATGATATCAATATTTTTCTTAATTTCCTTAATAATTTACACAACAGAATTAAATTTACTTTTGAATTATCAACTGAAAATAAAATTAATTTTTTAGATCTTTCTATTACATTAACAAATAATAATATTTTCTCTTTTGATATATATAGAAAACCTACCACAACATCACAAATTATACCTTTTGATTCTTGTCATCCTATTTCACACAAAATTTCTTCTTTCCATTTTCTTTTTAATAGGTTATTTAATATTCCTTTATCAAATGTCAACTATTTTAAAGAACTTAACTTAATTTTTATATAGCTAAATTAAATAATTACCCTTTTGATCTAATTAACAATTTATATAAAAATTATTGTACAAACATCATTTAAAGTCTTATACTACTCTATTACCTGTTGATAATAAATTAGAATTTAAATACATCTCTATTCCTTATATTTATTTCTTTTCTAACAAAATTAATAAATTACGAAAACATATTAAACACAAAATTAGTTTCTCTACTAAATTTAACCTTAAAATATTTTCTCGTCTTTTATAATTGTTTAGATTTAAATGACAAAAGTGGTATTTATCAACTTACTTGTTCTTGTGATAAATTTTATATTGGCAAAACATCCAGAAATTTTAAAATAAGACTTAAAGACACTTGCGATATATAGAAAAACCAGAAAATATAATAATAACCAATTTCCATAAAATCTACTTTTGCTTATCATGTTATTACAGAAAAACACTCAGTTAAAAATCAACAACTTATTCATTCCTTTAATGTTAATAATAACAATAAACACATTTTAGATATACTCGAAAATATTTATATTCACACCACAAATCCAAACTCACTAATTAATAATCAAATTAACCTCGAACTTTGTTTAAACTACAAAAATTAAAACATTCTGCCAAATTTAGTTATCTTCTTTTGCGCCATCTTTACTTACTTTAAAATAATAATTTTATGTGAATTTGACTTTTAAAAAAGAATTAATTTTTGAATGTAAGTATAAGATTAATTTATTATTATTGTTAGCGTTTTTATTATTTTTATTTTGTACTAAGAGTTACTTTCCTAAACTTCGTCAAATTTATCTAACTAATTGTAGAAAGAGTAGGCCAAAATCGTTCCCCAAGGATCACTTCTCGGGGTAACCTTTTATTTAATTATTTATTAAAACATTTTTTTCAAACTATAACGATGATGTGAATTTAAATCAAAGATATATGTTTAAAACAATTTAGATACTATATTATTAATATTAACCTGAAATGGTCATATTGTTAAGCAAAGCAGCTTAATCAATTAAAATGTGCAAGTAAATCTTCATCTTTCAAAATTTTAACTTTTCTGAATACAAAATTTCTGTCATTTTAAGTAATATTTTTTAAAATAAATTAATTTATAAATTCAGAGAAGTTTGATATTTGAGGCCCATAAACACAATCTACTTTACAAATACCGAGGATACACTGGGTTTTGCTATTTATCAGTTTATAAATACTCTTTGAATCGGACAAGATGTACAATGTGTACCATTCGTCCTACAACTTAACAGAAAAAAGTTTATTGGTAACAGGCTAAGAGAAATTGCTGAAAATTATTTTTAGGTTTAAACATGGCTGCTAGGTGGTGTAATTCTAATAGCCAATCAGAAAACGGATTTTTCTGAGAAATATGTACAAAAGATATTTCAAATCATGCCATTCTAATGATTAGAAATTTTGCAATTTTTTTGTTGTTTAAGTGTTTTGCTCTGTCTCATGAAATAAAGAAGTGGGGGAAAGTCAAATATAATAAGCCAATGACGAAATTAAGTGTGTAAGGTCTCGGTGGAAGATCCTTTTGGATGTTTTTATTAATGTAAAGGATGTTTTTAAGATGAATTTCAAAATTGTCAAGGGTAAAGTTTCTTTGTTTTTAAAGATAATAAAAATGTTTACTAGAAAAAGCTCAGAATTAAAAGTTATGACCAATTGTATACATTCGACTATTTTTCGTGCAATTTTCTTATTTCCAAACCATAACATTCTTCAATAAAAATTCTTTGTTCTGTGTTTAACATTTTCCAAATTACTAAAGTTAAACAAAAATGATACTAAGTGTCAATTTTACATATACGATTAATAAATAACAGTTTGACATTGTTTTGATACACAAAATGAAAAATTTGAAAATCAAAGTTGGCCTTCAAAATAGCAATTGACAATGAATCTAAACTTTTAATTAAATATTTTTAAAAACAGAAATCCTTTACTTTTATAATTTTTTAAAATTCATCGTAATACATATTGTAAATTTTTTCTTCTTAGTTTTAGGCCAGGCAGGACCATTCGTAATTTTTAAAAAAAAGTTGAATAACGTTTTCCTCGCACGCTTAGACCAAAATTACAGTGCATTTTAAATGAAAATTAAAGTTTTAAATCTTTCGATCATAAGGTAGATCTTTGATCCCAGAAAATTCGTAACCTTATCTATGAATTATTAATTAATTTTCAAATTCAAAGTAATAAAAAGTTACAGTAAATAACCACATTATGTTGTCAGTATGTAAAGGAAAAGATTGTTGGTTTAGAATTGACGTCATACACTTTTTTACAATTGTTGTTTGTATGTGTTTCTATACACATATTGTTAACATTTTTTAAAGATTAAAAATTGTTTCCTAAATTAGTTTTTATGTACTGTGTCGTAGGGTGTATTATTGTGTCATTATAGTCTACTGTAATGAGAATTATTTTGTTGTTTTGTTGTTTTGCTATTAAAATATTAAAAATTTTTAATAGTTTTGATTGAGAGATTTTTAAATGGTTAAGTTAGATTATACTAGGTTTATAAATTCAGAATTTCTTTTTGTGTGTATATACTATATAAATTGTTTATGCCCAGACAGATTCGTACTCTTTTATAGTTTATTCTAAATTATAAAGTAAAGAAAAATCATATCAAACATATCTAATTGTAAATGCTTTTGTTTGTTTTTGTTTGTCTCAA